>PNEQ01055587.1:0-33130 GCA_003012365.1 Medauroidea extradentata
CACAGACTAAATAGTAATACAGACGTGAAATGACGTGGCGGCTCGTTTGATATAGGCGAACTTGGCCGCTTATTGGCTGCCCGAGGCTGTAGACTCCAGCCCCGTGTCTGTTTGGCTCCTGCATGTTACTACAGGTTTCCTATTGGCCTGGCTGCCGACTAGCAGAGCAGCTGCCTCACGCTGATTGGCAGTAGATGTTTCCGCCATGTTGCTGGCCAGGGAAGCCATTTTGCTGGCGTGTGTGACTGAGTTCGCCTTCCTGCCGACTATTTCACTTCTGTATTCCTAAATATTCTGTGGTACTGGCGAGAAGCCAGTGAGCTTTTGATAAGCTGAACTTACGTTGAAATCCAGCAAATAGTGAAGTTTTCTCGCGATACTCCATCACCTCTAACTATGGTTAGATAAAATTCTTTTAAATAACTTGTTTCAGTACCTTACGAGCATCTCTGTAGTTTGGTATTACGTTGAATGACTCGATGCTATTAGCTTTTAGCGTCTTGGGAATCTACACGTTAATCACAAATGTGTGATGCGCAGTAACATTTTAGTGACTGGCAAAGTCAAATAAGTGAAGCTTCTTCTCAAAGACATACTGCTAATAACCATGAAGCACAGCTGTAGATGTCCACATAATTAATTCAAACAAGCTGCCTTACAAGAGTTTTCACCGAAAATAAGTGTCGTATGTATTCCCCCATGGTTTACAGAAAACTTGACTTTGTGCTGGGTTTCAATGCACGTTCAGCTTATTAAAATATTACTGACTTTCGCTTGTACGTGGAGATATTGCCCTATTTGACTGAGCCAATTACAATCCCAATATTGTAATATTTGATGCCTGTTATTGGTCTGCAGACAGGTTCGTTGTACCAGACTTACATCCCCCAAATACATATGTTGCAAACAACTACAGGACATGTTGGCTGAAAACACTCTCGTGATGTACCATCATTTCTAACCATGGAAAATTATATATTTATAGGGCTAGGACAAATTCGCGGATCCAATGACCTGCAGGCTATAATCCAATGTCCTATACATACTCAAGTCCCGTCTATTCGTTCATTGTCTGTTGTCTGAATGATTAACAGGTAATGGACAAATGGTAGGGCTTCGATATACACAGGGTAATAGTTTCCAGCACGTTGGTCGTTGAACTGGCGAAAAATTCCTAGCCCTATCTATTTATAGGGACAGGAAAATTTCGCAAATATATCTAGTCACAATCGAGACGTAAACAATATATACGTTTATGCTACTACAGTTTATTAGGCAGGACCTGGAGAATTCGGAGTCAGCGAGGAAAGTTCGAGAAAGCAAGAACCTAATCCTGTGCTACTGGTCTTCAGTTACGCGATGAATATGGACGCCTGATTTACGCGACAAGATATATGCAACAACTTGTTGAAATGTCTCGTGTGCATATCTATAGCTCTGCTACATGGTTAGTAATTACATTATTTTAACTCGCAGTTTCATAGGGTTATACCCACAAATTACAGACGTGGTGTCACAGTTATCTGGTTATGTTTGTCGCAGCAAAATAAGTGCCGTCTTTATACAAAGACACACTGCCAATAGCCACGCGTGAATCAAGGATCAGTAACACAGGGCCGTTGACAGGATTTTCGGGCCCCGGTGCAAGTAAGTCTTTAGCGTCCTATACCGTACCAAATTCCACACTTTTTTTAAAATAAAAACTGAGTATAACATTTGTGAACACAGGAAGCACAAAAATGTGACAGACAAATTATGCGTGGGGAAAAATATTTTTCCTAAAAGTTTGATTTTAATATTTTTAAGTTCACAGCCCCGGGCCATCATGAGCTCGAGCCCCTGGGCATTTGCCCCCTTTGCCCCACGACCGCGGACGCTGCCCTAACACCAGGAATTATATGATCGTCTGAACGTGTAATTGTTTAGTACTAATGTATTTACTCATCTTCAGACTGCAGCATATAATATAGTTGCTGCAGGCAGGCGAGGTATCGAAGCTGTTAGCTACACGGCGCAGCTACTACGTGCTCAATGTGTCACGTGCTACCTCTACAAAGCGTACATCTCACGGAGGCAGGGTGCTGTGAACCTTCCAATTACCGAGACGAAGAATGAAGCCCGCCTACACGACCTTCAGCCTGGATTGAGATGGCGCGCAGCCGGCACGTGTAGGGAACAAACGAGCATCGCCGAGGTGACGCTGTATTGTCAGAGCACTGGGTGTGTGGCAGGGGCAGAGGGAGGCTGATTACTTTCCAGGCGATAATTACTCTACACGAGCTGCAGACACTCGTGCATCGAGCCTCGTTGATAGCTTTAACTCCTAAGTGGGACCAGTCACTACCTAAATTGTTTCGAAACTGACACATCACGTATAATATAATATAAAAATTAAACGTACTGTAATGTAATATAAAATAATATAATACAATATAACGTAACGTAACATAATACAATATAAAATGTAATATAATACAAAATATAACATAATGTAACATAATATAATTTAATACAACATAATAAAATAAAAAATAATATACAATATAATGTAATATAATATAATAAATTAAAATACATTATAAAATAATATATTTAATACAACATTAAATATCACGTATAATATAATATAAAAATATAACGTACTGTAATGTGATATAAAATAATATTATACAATATAATATAATGTATCGTAACATAATACAATATAAAATGTAATAAAATATAACATAATGTAATATAATATAATTTAATACAACCTAATAAAATAAAAAATAATATAAAATATAATGCAATATAATATAGTAAATTAAAATACATTATAACATAATATATAATGCAATTATAATATAACGTAATGTAATATAATTTAATGTAATATTACACAATATTACGTAATATAAGATAACAAATAATAAAATATGTAATGTAATGTAATATAACATAATATACTCTATTATAAAAATATAACATAATATAATATAACGTACTATAATATAACGCAATATAATATAACGAATTTTAACATAATTTGATATAATAAGATATATAACAAAATCTAATATAATATAACGTAATATAATAAAAAGTATTATAACAAAATGTAGTTGTAGCTTAATAAAACCTAATTATGTATGTTAGAATCGAAAAAATAGTTGTTAGTAAATCATGGTTAATTGATAAACGGTCAGACGAACGTAAGTAACTACACAATAGTCCATGAATATATTTTGGGTGGACAGGAAGACAAAGAACATCCGGACTGATAACAAGTTCCAGCGTGATCTATAAACTGCAGAACGGAAGAACAAGAACTTAATTCCTACAAGATATAATTTTTTTTTTTTTTTAGATATTCACGTCAGACCATTCCCATCTCAGCAAGGCGATCTAGGTTCGATTCCCGACGGGCTTCGGGGTTGCCCTCGAGTATTCGCATGTGGGAATCGTGCCAAAGGATGCCGTTAGTCAGCGGGTTTCCTCGGAGATCTCCTGTTACCCCCGTCCCTTCATTCCGGCGCTGCTCCATACCTAGCTCATGTTACACCTCCCCAGCGCAGCGCTAAATATTCGATCTTAAATGCTGACTAAAATCCCTCACTTATGATTTTTGAAAAAAAAAAAAAAAAAATTAGAAGGCGACACGATAAATTAAATATTAGCTTGTCCAGGAGACGTACAAATAACGAAAACCAATTGAGTTTAAAAATACAATTATACAAATTGAAATGAAATGTACGACAATGTTAATGAAAATTTAAATACACACAACAAAATAGTTATAATTTGTAAAATTTGCTGACATTTGACAAAGTTTTTGTCTAAGTAACTAAAAACAATGAATAGTACTTATATTTTACTTTTGTTAGACTTTTTAAGCATAATATTACTAGCAGTTTATGACTTAATACATATATTTTAATTAATTTCTCATAGTTTTTACATACCTGCTGCTTGAAAGCTTTGTAATGTCTGCAAAACAAACATTTATACTTACATGTATACGTACAGTACAACATGCATACATAATTATTGTACACAAATATCCATTCATAGTTGCATACATTGCTCATATACTTTAGAACATACATGCAGGTATGGATAAAAATTATATGAATATATATATATATATATATATATATATATATATATATATATATATATATATATATATATATATATATGAGTGTGTAAAATATTCCTATCTCTCAATACATATATTATACATAATTATTGTACACAAATAACCATTCATAGTTACATATATTGCTTATATACGTTTGAACATGTATGCAGGTATGGATACAAATTAAATGAATAAATAAATAAATATATATATATACACACAGACGCGTGTGTGTGCGTGTGTGTCCGGACGCGTCAGTTTAATAAGCTCCACCAACCTAATTCTGAGCTAAATTGAAGAGGAAAATGTTAGTGACCAAATGTTGTACAATAATTAACTTTGTCCACAATGTGGCAACTCAAGACGAATAACGTGACGTTTAGCACCCCACGCCCAAATATTATTTTACGTTTGGTACGTCATATAATGAGGTTTAAACTACTCGAGATTTGGACCTGCGCTCATAATGGTATGACCAGAGCAGTGGTAGTAAGATATATGTGAGATGTAAGAGTGGACTAACTCACCGCTATGTTATGTTGCCAAATTGCGCACGTAAAATGTCATCGTACATCTTTCTGCCACTGATATGTTTGTCTCTAATTTAGCCAAGGATGCACGCGATGTGTTTATTTTGAGGCAGTTCCTGGGCAGTCTATGTATACATACACATATATAGACGTACATATACATGTTTATATATGTATACATATATAGACACGCATATATAAATATATTTAACAGATGAGTGTTTGCAGAGTGGATGGCGAGGTTTTGAGTATTTGTGGCCGCACTCTTATTGGCTGGCGAAGCGACCACGTGGTTAAAAATTGCCCGGCATGTGACGTTGTCACGTTTGTCAGCACGGGGGGGTCTGTAATCCTGCCAATAGAAGCAGAGAGGTGTCTTCCCCTTGCCGCGTAGCTAGCCCGCCAGACGGTACTGTAAAGAGGGTGGCGGTGCTGCAAGGAGAAGATGCTGGTTACGACACGTAACAGCTGACACTCGTCAATAAGAAGAGTTGGTCCCGGTCGATCTGCCTCCCTGTGAGGCAGTATTTATAACCGGGCAAGATGGACGCAACACTCTCTGACATTTCAATACTCTAAACATAGCATGTTAGACCCTTTTCTTCGCCCACACTGACGTTATCAGAAATAATATCCATTGCAAGAAACATGGTTATATGATGTGCACACACAACTTCCAGTTAGGTTGTTCTATTATTGTTTGGGCTTCAATTTCATTAAAATATTTGTAGCTCCCAAGTTTGACAGTTTAAGTGTCTCGTTAGTATTTATAAGAACGAACAGAACGTTCCACAAGAATATTTGTGTACTACAATGTTTCAAAGCCATACGTGCACATATGCAGCTGTACTTCATTGTTATTGGCTGTGAGTGCCTGGGCCAATCATAGGAAGGTTAACATCGACACCAAAATAAACATTTAAAACATCCAATCATTGACCACGGCGTAGCGCTGCAGATGTGCGTGTAAGACACTGAAGCAAACTGGGGAATTTTTTCCTCTCGTGAAAACGTCCTTTCATAGTTTTTAAAAATCGTAGGAAACCGCTACAGTAATACGAATAACCGATTTCGCTATTAAAAATAATTACTTTGTAAATGACTGATATGAACATGATTGCTTCTTATTAATATTTGCTATGTCAACGTGTTTTCGTCGGGGCACAGACAACTAGGTACGCAATTGGTTTACAACGGACTATTTACAACGCTGCACAGTACGGTGGGCGTGTCCAAGGCTTGAGTATTTCATTTGGCAACGCTGCATCGGAAGCATGTGGCCTGTTAGTACTTGGTTGTCCTAGTCTGTATAGTGTGTCTAGGTACATCTTCAATGTCATGTACACGTGTACATAGAACAGGACAGCCAATGAGAGACCGGTAGCACGTCCACGATGCAGCATTGCCACATTTAAAGACTCCGGCCTTCTACTTAAGAGTGCGCGGTAGATAAATAAACGCTGAAAACATCAATTGATTTGTACGCTTTTTTTTTTCGAAGCCAGTATGGATAAAATACTCAATGACAATCCTAGATAATGGTATTTTCCAACTTTATGAGTAGATATTTATCCAGGATTACTAATTCGTTACGCGTAAACTCTTGCGCCGTCGTTAAATGCATTAGGTTCCGGCGTCAGAGATTGTGCCTGAGAAGTTCGTAACACTGGAAACAATAATTTTGTTTAAAACGTTGGTTAAAACTTTTGTCTAGGATTGCTATTGTTTATTTTTTTGCAAACTGGCTTCAATAAACCTACTGTTATAGATTAATGCTTTTAGCGTAGAATTATGTACCACGCCCTTTTAAGATGGCAATAGCACAGAATAATAAGGACTACAGAAGTGTAATAGCAGGTAGGACAGTGAACTCAGTCACACACGCCAGCAAAATGGCTTCCCTGGCCAGCAACATGGCGGAGACGCCTACCACCAATCAGCGTAGCCGGCAGCCAGGACAATAGGAAACCTGCAGTAACATGTAGGAGCGAAACATGCACGGGGCTGGTATCAACAACATCGGGCAACCAATAAGCTGCCAAGTTCGCCCCAATTAAACGAGTCATTGCACGTCTGTATTACTGCTTAGTCTGTATCCTAGTGTTCTCTCAAGGTAACGGCTTTTTCCGGTACGCAGGTATGAAGGAAAGATGTGCAAATCAGGGACAGCTACTTCTGCTGAAAAGTTCAAAGTTATTTTAAAGTTACCTTTCATTGCATAGTTGCTACATCTTTTATTATAGACGACTATGACAGTCCTCAAAGTGCTAATCATTACATTGCGCGTGTTTAACACGGAAGACAGTAAGTACATAGAATGCTGAGTTATCCCCATGACTTCTTGATAATAGGGACAACTGATTATTGCGAACATATTTTCGCCCCACTTAGTGTCAGTACCTAATGCGGACATCTGCAGCTCTGCCCTGCGGCTATTGGCAGCGCGAATAATGAACAGATATTCGACAGTTGTACGGGAGACGCTATTAAGGTTGTTGACGAAAGATTAGGAGAAATAGGAAAGCTACAACAAAGTGTAATTGACAGAAAAGGCAGGCTCGTCAATGAGTGTGTAGTTACGACAGATGTATTACGCGAACAGCTGGAGGCGGGGACTTCAATGCTGATAAGTTCTCTAGTAGGTTAGGAGAAGCACGTGAGTTGCCAGCCAGTGTAGGGACAAACTGGATTGAAGAAACTTTGGTCAGCTCTTAACATACAGGACGACACAGTTAAAAAAACATTTTTTGTAATGGTCACAAAATGTTTCGTCAACATGAGCCTCACCAACAATTTTTGTAGTAGTTACAACATTTTGTTGCAGTCACTGCGAAACTTTATCGGGGGCAGCAAAAATTGTTTGTAGCCACCACAAAAACATTTGTTAAGGTCCATAATAACGACATATTACGTGGCAACCAATAAGATTTTATTTCGGTGTGAGGGGTGACATGCAAGTGTAGAGCAGCGCCGGAATGGAAGGATGGGGAAACGGGAGATCCCCGAGAAAACCCGCCGAATAACGGCGTCATCTGGCTCGATTCCCACGTGCGACAACCTGGAGATCCACCCCTCTGGGAATCGAACCCGGATCGCCTTTGTGGGTACCGAGTGCTCTAGTCATTGCGTCATCCACGGTCCTTGTAGGGACAATGCTAGACGTGCTGGGAAGTCGTGTTACAATGACGGAAGAGTGACAGGAGCAACCCAACATGCTTCTGCGCGACGTAACATCAGATACGTCTATTGCAGCGTTGTATGGTCCCGGCCTTCTAGGGAAAACAACACAAGCGCATCCAGTACGATTTATAAGAAGCATGGATACATACAATGTAAGTCGTCCGTGAAACATTTCATTAAATCGCTACAGCGAAACGGCTGAGAATAACGTAACAAATTATATACTACGTGAAAGAAAAACTCTGAAAGTTTTTTTACACTAGTTACAAATGTTCTATGTGTCCACCTTTCGTCACATGGCACACATCTAATCGATAGTCTAATTCTGCCCATACCCGACCCGGCATATCAGGAGTGATGGTAAGAGCTTCGATTCGATGTCGCAAGTCTTCAAGGTTCTGTGGTAGAGGTGGAACATAAACACTGTCCTTGACGTATCCCCACAAGAAAAAATCGCAAGGCGTCAGGTCCGGCGATCGTGGTGGCCACGGGAGGAGAACTTGGTCAGCGGCCGCCCCACGGCCTATCCAGCGATGTGGCAGCGTCTCATTCAGATAATCTCGTACCAAATTGTGGTAATGAGGTGGAGCGTTTTGGCGCTAACTTAAAACATTTTTTTGAGAGTTTTTCTTTCACGTAGTCCATAGTTTGTTACATTATTCTTAGCCATTTCATTGTACCGATTTAATGAAATGTTTCACGGACTTTTTAATTATCCTGTACATGTGTAACGCGAATGTTCCGGAAGCCACGAAAGGGGAATTGTTTCTTTTGCGGTTAAGAACAGCGCTGGGACGTGTTGCCAAAGAAGGCGCGAGCAGCTAAAATCAGAGTATTGCCATTTTAAAGAGTCGGCATTGGAATCCCCTCGGACAGGACGAGCTTAGCAAGGACGTTTCACATGTTTCATGAAGTCCGGAAGGTGATGCCAGTGTAATAGGCTGTTTGCGGGACTTTATGAAAGCCCGTTCTTTGGAGCGCGTCTGACCATATCCGTCACCAGCAGAAGGCCAGAGTGTGAAATGTGGCAACGGCTGCCTGTCACTACTTGGCTGCCCTAGTCTGTGGGTAGTGTATCTAGGTGCAGTTCAGGGAAGTACACAGCATTTTTTTTCGAAGAGGACTCAAACCTCGGGAATCAATTTCGTATAGTTCAAATTTTGGTTTTATATGCTTCATTACTAGGTTAGATTATACAGTGCCATTGAACTACAGAACAACGACTTTCTAATACGCAAATGAAAAATGTTAGAAGGCTACGAACTTTGGAATGTTATAAAGAAATGATGATCGCCCTTAATTAAGGAGGGGGTGTGAAAGAGCTCCCCTCTGAAAATTTTGACTTTTAAGGCCTAGTTACGGAGTTTTGCAGTAATTTCGAAAATATTTTTTATTGCTACCTAATACTCATATAAAAATTTCGCTGCACAGTTTTGACACTTATATGTTATAATTTGTAGCTGAATTTTTTGTAGAATTATACTGAACGGTTTTTATAATTTCATTACACAAAGTACCACGTTTTTCGTCGTGAAAATAAGCAAAAATGAAGGAATTTCTTTTTGCTGGCGAATGGTACACTATTTAAAAAAAAACGCGTCCACAGTATTGTGCATCGTGTGATTGCACATTGACTCAAATTTTTTCAAAACTTTTGGTTAAAAAACATTTGAATTATTGGCACAAGTCATGAAAAAAACTCGGGAACAGGCCCTTTTAAGTGCAAAGGGGTGCTATTGTAGCAGTTTCCGTAACGTCAGGGCATTCTGGACCGCATTTCACAATTATTCTTACAATGAGTTTAAGATTTGGGGAAGGGGGGTTTGGCTCATTTCCTCCCTCCCCCAGGCGTGCGGCTGTAGTGCAGCTTTAGTATCGTGTACTCGCAACACAGACCAGAGCAGCCAATAGGGGCGGGCATCGGGTCCCCCAATCAGGGCTTCCACAGTCAAGACTCCGACCTTTTACTAAATACGGTAAAGGTCTGAACCATCATGTGGAACCGGTAGTTTGCGTGAAAAGGATTTTTACTCCTCTTTGTTTCTATGCCTCATGTACAAATTTGCAGTTCTGCATCGTGGTTTTTGGCAGCGTGTCTATGAGTTGAGGCATTACTTATATCTGCCAATCAGAACAAGGTCACTACGACACCGCACGTCTGTGATTAGCTGGTTGTGTAGTAAGATACTGCGATTTGGAAACATCCAATCATTGACCACGAACCAGGGCTACAGGTGTGTACATTAGGTATTGGGACAAGTTGTTGCAAAAATCTTTTCGCGAAAAGTACTGGTCCCTACCCGTCATTGGACTAGCAAATTGCCGAGAATCTTACAAAATGCACTAATCACAGCCGACCTAACAACATGTGAAAACCTATTAACGATTGTGGATAGATTCCAACATCTAACTGCAAACCAAGTGAAGAGATTCTGGTCAGCACTCAACAATGAGGTCTTTAGCGCTGGTGAGGGGTGATGTGATGTGAGTATGGAGCGACGCCGGAATGAAAGGGCGGGGGAAACGGGAGATCCCCGAGAAAATCCGCCGACCAACGACATCGTCCGGTACGATTCCCACATGCGAAAATCCGGGGACCGAACCCGGATCGCCTTGGTGGGAGACGAGAGGTCTGACCCCTCGACCACCGCGGTCCGGTACTGTAAACCTAGAGTGTGACATGTTTGTAAGGGGGTGGCGGGGGATGTCTCCCTCTACCCGGGACATAAGAGTCGCGGTTGACCCAGGAACGACACACATAGCAAGGGGCAGCACAGAGACTGGTCAGAACCCCGGGGTAAGCCACATTGTTCGAACCAGGTCAGGGACGAACTGGCAACGTCGCACGGCGAGCCCATAATACGTGTGATTCAGGCTAAACCCGGCTGGAAAGAAGCAGGGGTGGTACAGCGCGAGTGTCTAGTGCCATTGTAGCAACAATAAGCAATGAAGACATGTAACGGAAGGTCTTAGAGATGGGCGTAGATAAGACGACTGCGTCAGATAATACGACATATGCTGCAGGTGACTGAAGCTGGTAGACATAGATGTGTAGAAGTTTTAGCAGGTACAGAAGCAGACGTTTCTGTTTTCAACAAAGCGATAATGTATGACGTGGCACTCTTGGTTCATGACAGATACATTGCTACACAGAAAAAATTATATTCTTTGCCACAGCAAATTCTGGATGGTAACTTAGTCGCAAATGTTTATATATGCGGTAAATAAATCTTCCCTAACAACAAAGCAAATATGGAATCCCTATGTTTTGTCTGTCATTTTGTCCTAAGAAAATTTTCCAAGCAAGTAATATAAGTTTTTTTGTAGCATAGATAATCCTAATTTTTTAACGCAAAGATTTTGTTAAAAATACCGCAACTACCTTCACCACTAAGATTTCAAATTAATTATCTTAACAACAACACTACTTTTGTTATTATTACTGTAACTTTGAATTATTACTTTTCTTTGCGGAAACTATTGCAGTAGCTCATATTTAAACAAATGTTTCGTTGTGGTAACGAAAGTGTTTTTACTGCGTGTCATACCAACAACATGAGTGTGGGTAACTGTAGCCGTTGATCGAAACGTCAGACAGCAATGGAAGATGAAACGGAAGGTCGATGTATTACCTTTCATTTTCTGGAGGTGTATGTGTTCAGTATAGGAGCACTACTTGGGATGTATTTACTGATAAGCCAAGACGCCCAGAAGCATAGCAATCAGAGTTGATAGGTTGTCAAGTTTGGGAATAAGAAACAAACATTTCAGGGCACGGGATCCACATATACCAACAATAAGGACTTACACCCGAGTTTCAAAGATTTTTAAAGGAAATTATTTTGCAAATCGTAAACGGTAACGGATTTCGCATAATAGCTGTGTAACTTTGTAATATTTTGTTTTAACTACGAAGTATGATTTTTTTTGCGAGACAAAATACAGCATGATGGTAACTGATTAGTAAATTAACGAAACATACTTGAAATTCATAAATTAGTTAACACCTTTATACAGTTAGTCTCGATAAACTACATCGCATATTTAAACAAATTTGCAACAATGTTAAAGATAAATTTTACTTTACGGGCTCTGGTTAGGTTTAAAAATGCAATTCTCTCGAAAGCCAAACTAAAGCTGTGAGGCAAAGTGTCGGAGTTGATTTTCAGTTTCCATTGTCAGATACGAATTTGCAACATAATCGAAACACACCACCCGACGACCTTGAGTTCGCCTAAACTTATTGCGCAGTCGAAGACATATTGTTTTCTCCAGTCAGCAAGCCGGGCAATCCATCACTTCTATTGGTTCAACGCTTCGGGTTATAAATCCAGGGCTTTACTGCCAATAGGCTTAACACACATTCATTGGACACGATTAAATATGTGTTCTTTGAACGATTCTTACAGTTATTTAGACATACGCCACTGCGGGTGAATGTTGCAGTATTGCAGAAAATCCCACAATAAAACAAAAAAATGAAGAAAGAAAAGCCAATAAGTTGTAATTAACGGACATAAAACATACAGATAATTCTGTGTTGTGTCTTACTGTGTTCACATCTATTCGTGCCTCTATTTGTGTTGTAGTCGTTCATACATTTTGTGCCTTTTTCAAATACCCATTTCGTCTCTCTTTTGTTGTTTTTGTGTAGTATTTATCCAGTCGACTATACTACACTTAGGAATTAATTTTGTGTTCTTTATATATGTTCTTGTCCTTGTGTCGTCTTCTGGGATATGACTAATTTCCTTTCAGGAATTATATGTATGTTTTATGTCTGTTGACAACAACTTACATGCTTTTCTTCCTTTGTTTTTCAGTTTTTTGTTGTATTGTGGGATTTTCTGCGATACAGCAGCATTTGCCCGCAATGACGTATGTCCAAAAAACCTGTTATGTTTAGGAATACATATAATTTACATATGAGGGTCTGAGATTCACAGCGGTGTAAGTCACAATTATTTAGTAGAGCCATTTTTATTAGCCTAATATTATTCACATTTTATAAACGATTATTCTGTAACAAATGTTTCATTCTTAACTGAATTTCTGAATTCCATTTGAGTATTGCAGTAATGTACTGAATTTTGCATGTGATTACAAATAATTGTTTACAAGGAAACTATTTTAACTGGCTTACATCACTGTAAATCTAAGCCCCCTCGTATCTCTTAATGACTTTATTGCTTGGAAAGTAGTAAATTGTTAAACTGTACTAAGGTTAATTCTACTACAGTTAGAAAGATCTATGTTAAAAGCTTGGCACAGGAATATTTGAGCGCTAGTATCGCTAATGGGTGTAAACTGACCAATCACAGAGCTTTCCTGAATTTTAAGTTACATAAAGTTGATAATATCAAACGAGAAATTTGTTTATTTTCACTTTAAAATTGAGTTAAGTGACTTCTGTAATTTTCAAGCCTATTTAAAATTAATTTTACTACGGTATCGTATTTTTCTGGTCCACATGCGATAGCAGTGAACCTAGTGGCAGAAATTATCCCTGTGCCAAGCTCTCCCATAAGAAAACACATTTTCTTTCAAGCCTGTAGTAGAATGCACCTTACCTGTACTGCCATTGTGCTTGAGGTTATGTTATCTGACAACACAACTGGCTGTTGTAACTACTTTCATGAGGTGTTTGTGAGGACTTCACAAGTTAACGCACACTTTCAGACCGGCCGCTTCAGAACATGTGTTTCATGTGATATAAACAGTGCTGAAGGGAATGAAAACGAAAGCTATACTCAGTGGCTTGACGTGGTTGTATTACTTATTTGATTGGACCAATTATTGGTTGCCTGGAATGAAACAATATTTTGTATCAACAGACATCGCATGCAGTTCAACACATTTCCTACTTTCTATGAACCAACGCCCGTAAGTCGAAAACATTCTTCTAGTGTCTCGCAGAACTCAAAACCTTCATTTATGTGGTTTTGCAAAACATGTTCACAACGATAAAAGAAAGGGAAAGCATTTCTTTCACTGTAAAAACTATCCGTAAATTTACGTCAACTATGCATTCATGAATATTAATGTTTATTTCCATTTATACAGGAAATAGTTACGTATACTGACGTCATCAGATTTGTTTAGTAACGTCACAGATTATTTAGGAATACAGAAGTGAAATAGCCAGTAGAACGACGAACTCAGTCACACACGCCAGGAAAATGGCTTCTCTGGCCAGCAAGATGGCGGAGACGCTTGCTGCCAATCAGAGTGAGGCAGCTGCTATGCTAGCCGGCAGCCGGGCCAATAGGAAAACTGCAGTAACATGTAGTAGCCAAACATACACATAGCTGGTATCAACAACCACGGACAGCCAATAAGCGGCGAAGTTTGCTCGTATCAAAAGAACCGCCACGTCATTTCGTGTCTGTATTACTATCTAGTCTGTGGTAACGTCACTCAACATCTGATCTATTTACGAGATAAAATAAGTTAAGTGTTGTATACTGTGTATGAGTTAAAATGACCATTATTGTTCAGGAAGTTTTTTACAGTGTACTTATGATCTATTTACGAGATAAAATAAGTTAAGTGTTGTATACTGTGTATGAGTTAAAATGACCATTATTGTTCAGGAAGTTTTTTACAGTGTACTTATGAATGGATGGATCTTCGAGGGTGGTACATAACGTGAATTTTGGCTGAAAGTGAATGGCGTGGGTTTAGCAGCCAGATGGAGACAATAATATGCTTCAGATAAGACTTTAGTTGGATGACCTGGACGAGAGTTAGGACTGGGCCTTAGTACTGAAGGTGTTAGTATAAACCTTTTTGATTGGACCGAGGTTGAAGGTTGTGATCAAAGACACTAATTTTTTGTTTCACTTTATTACAAGCTCATCTGCAGGTCTGCATAATGTTTAGTGAGAGAATGTTTTAAAATCTCAGCGTCTTAGAATTCTCACCGAAAATCACACACGCATGATGTCTTGAAAATCGTGTTCTGATTTTCAAAGTCAAATAAGTGACGCCTCTTCACGATTTTATGGCGAAAATATTATTGCAACATTTTGTTTCAATGC
The DNA here is from genome assembly GCA_003012365.1 of Medauroidea extradentata. Taxonomy (NCBI): domain Eukaryota; kingdom Metazoa; phylum Arthropoda; class Insecta; order Phasmatodea; family Phasmatidae; genus Medauroidea; species Medauroidea extradentata. The sequence goes on from PNEQ01055587.1 coordinate 14,874, forward strand.
GTCGTGTGCACATCTGCATCTCTGCTACAAGGTCTGCGATTGGATAATTATACTCTCACTTGCCTTGACAAATTACAGACATACGGAGTCACAATAACCTTATTCTGATAGGTGCAGTCAAATGGGAAAAGTGTCTGAAGAAAGACACGCTGCCAAGCTGAAATGCCGATATGCAACTGAGACACTGAAACTAAGTGGGGCAAACATATTTTCGCGACAAAATCGTGGATCTACCAACAAGTTAGGGCACCTGATTTTCTCGGATAGAATTTGGCACCAAGTAGTCTTAATACCTTTTGGGTAGGGGACGAAAAATTTCACGGACTGAATGACCGGCATGCTAGAATTCATTGTCCTATGCACATTCGAGCCTCGTTTATTCCTTCATTGTCTGTTGTCCCAGAGAGCATCAGCTGGTGGACAAATAGTCGGGGCTTGAGTTGGTATAGGACACTGCATTCTAACATGCAGTTAATTGAATCCACGAAACTTTCCAGCTCCTACTTATGGGCGTATTTGCATCTCTGATTCACAGCAAGTGATGGGATGTTTAAATTCTCAGCGTTTTGAGGTTATATCAGTAAATCACAGACGTGTGGTACCACAGAAATCTTGTTCTGATTGACGCAGTCAAATGAGAGTATAAATACACTTTGCCAGTAACCATGAAGCAAAGCTGCAGATGTGCACGTAAGACATTGAAACAAGCTGATAGGAAATTCTCCTCGCCAGACATCAGCGGCCTTGCATTAGCAACGGCTGCGGTTATGCAAATGCGGACAAGGCTTCATTGCAGATGTGTAATTATAGCTGCAGGTGTGTCTGATGGCACTAATTATACCTCTTATCAGCGACAGGCATACAGACGAAGGACTGGTCGGTCGCGGAGGTAAAAATCAGCACGTGTGTCAGTTGTGGCCACACACAATGCTCCCAGTGTTTACTAAACTCCCGCCCACATATTGTCCCTGCGACTGACAACGTCCGTCACTGCACGCCTCGGCGGCCAATCACGGCTTGTCGCGGCCAGGCATGCCAACCCACGCGCCCTGCTGCCAACCCCTTCGACACTGTTTTCATTTCTCCTTCGGTGCTTACGAAAACATAGCAGGTACAATCTACTCGGTAGTATTGATCACGTGATTAGATTTACTCAGTCACTGGTTGTTGAATAGTTTTATTTTATTTTATTTTTTTAAATTTTTCCGAGAGTATGAAAACTCCAAGAGTTGTATCTTAGAGGTACATTTAAAAAATGCGGTAAAATATACAGAGGCGTTATAGGTTTCTTCAGTCGCCAATCTGGCAGACCTGTATTATAAGACCAAGTCAGAACGAAATAGAATATACTTTTGGACTGATACACTTTTAGGTTCTATAAGGAATTTAAAAAAAATTAAGCGTATTTCACTCCTCCAGAGGCCGCGGTGGCCGAATGGTCAGGTCATTTGCCTCCCACCAATCCGATCCGGGTTCGATTCCCGGTGCGTCGGTCCCCGGATTTTCGCATGTGGGAATCGTGCCGGACGATGCCGCTGGTCAGCGGGTTTTCTCGGGGATCTCCCGTTTGCCCCTCCCCTTCATTCCGGCACTGCTCATACTTATCTCATGTCACCCCTCACCAGCTCTTATGACCGCGATGTTAAGGGCGCGGTATACAGCAATTTTCATCATCTTTTTTTATTTGTACAATATATTTTTTTCTTATTTTAGACACAAAATGTGACTAAATTTGGCTCTTACGAATTTTTTTTATCTCTTATAGTTTTCGCGTAATGGCATGATAAAGTAATATTTTGCATGTTTCCGACTACACTAAAACCAACTGATATACCAAACTAAAAAAAAATCATGCAATTGGCCCTCGATATATTTGACACCTACAGTTAGGCGCTAAGACAATAATTAATATAACTAAACGTTTTATAAATCACGTGGTAACACGGTGTTAGCCAGCAGACAATAAACTAGCATACATGTTCTTAGAGGCTAGTCTACAGGCCAATGAACCAGCGAATATTTCCGGTCTCTTCTCATAAAATACACATATATGGAAATACAATTGCGTTCTAGTAATGTATGCTGTACAAACATGCTAGAGTTAACTACCGAGCAATTTACGCAGCAGTAAGGAATTGCAAAGTGAAAGTCATAACATATTTTTGTATTAACCGAGAGTGATAATATATACAAAGAAATAAAAAATATATAAAAATCGTATAGGGGCCTATGTCCGAAAGGCTTAAGGGCGTTCAAGTGGATATTTGTATAAAATAGGGTTAGTTTTGTAGACATTACTTGAGAGTACAATTTCCTCATACGAAAAAAAATTTAGCTCAGCCAGTTTTTCCATAATGTCAGTTCAAAGTCAAAATTTGTATATTTGTACTTCATGCAAAACTTGACAACCAGTAAACATAAGGAAATGGAAACAATCACATCAAAACTACATGCCACAGTGTACAGCTTGAAACATATAGAAACACTTTACAAAAAAAATTTCAAATATTTGCTAATTTTTTATTACTTTTAAATTTTTTAAATATAATAATTATTTATGTAAAGGGTTTCTATATGCTTCAAGCCGTAGACCGTGGCATGTAGTTTTGATGTGATTTTGTCTATTTCATTATTTTACTGGTTTTCAAGTTTTGAATTACAAATATGCAAATTTTGACTTTGAACTGACATTATGGAAAAACTGTCTGAGCTAAATTTTTTTTCGTATAATGAAATTGTACTCTCAAATAATGTCTACGAATCTAACCCTATTTTACACAAATTTAAAATTATGATGTTTACCACTCGAACACCCTTAAATAATTAATACATTTTAAAATTTATTCTATACCTCTGCTATGTTCCTATGTAGACGTTCCCCATTGGCCAAAAATGACGTGGCAGCCGCGGAGAATGCATGTTCTCAATAACGAAGTTCCGTGTTAGAGTGGCGTATCTCTTGTAAAGCTGTCACACACTTTGCTGACGTCACATAGATGCTCATGGCCAATGTAACCACGTATTGTACTCAGGAGTATGAAGGACGGTAAAGTGTAGTCTGTTGGCAAATAATAACGTGGATTGTGTTAATTGTATAACAGCAGATTTGACAAAACTGGCGAACTCTCAGCCAACAACAGCAATCAGGAACCTACATGGAAACCTCGTCTAAATCCTATGCTACCTGGTCTCAGTTACCCAGAGGAGCATTAACCAATGGAATAACAACTGAAGCTCGAGAATATTTACGACATTGGAGTCTACCTAACCTTAATATAATTGAACTCGAGAAATTCTTCTCTCACACAGAAATGTCATAGTTGGTAGTTACTTGTTGAGCAGTGGTGATCGTGATTTAAACTAATCACAAGAACGTCTGTTTATTGTTCCGTAGTGACTGGTAATAACAGTCGTGTTTTAACTTACAAAATATTATCAACGATACAACGAGTTCCAATGGTTAAAAGTATTTTGCGAGGTGGTATTTTAAGAATGCAAACACAAGACTTGCATTAAATACAAGTTCCGTCGCTATTCTTGTCTCATTATTTTATTAAAAAAATTATCAATTGCTACTGAAATAATCTGTGGAGCTAGAAGTACAGAATACGAAGTTTGTTCGTGTTGGACGTACCTAAGAAGAACATGGATACTGCGTGGAATGAATTTATGTGAGTCTACTGCTTACTTGTTAAGGGGCAGTGCTACATTGAAAATATTATTTATCGATTTTTCTGAAATAACTTCTGTTTAAAATATTTTTGGTAAATGTGGCAATAATGAAGCATAGGAGCTTTTTGGTGACGAACTTTGGAGATCTTAATAGTTATATATATTCATATTATATTGGACTGAAAATCATTCTTGAAAGTTAACCTATAATTCCCTTGCAATGCTTCTGCATGGCAAATTAATGAAATATTCCTTTATGTCAAGCAGTTTATCAAGAATATATCATGTGTCTTGTCAAAGAGAATATTTTGATAATATAACTCGAATAAATGATAAGGCTCTTAAACTGATAAACGAAAGAAAATGATCTAAAACTCCCCCTTAAGTGTGCTGCTACCTTAGAGCCACTGCTATAGTAAGGACATGGCTAAGCTTTTGGTTCACAGTCCACAAGAATGAGTTTCAGTAGTCTTCTCAAATGAATTCAAGAAATTTCCGGATGTGTAAATATTCCGCTTTTACTCGACGTAACACCGGCCTACATAAAATAACGCCTGGACGAGGGATTCAATGTTATCCGTGCTGCATCATCGCATTGTGCAGGAACATATCATTTTACAACATTTTCGTCTCCAATTTAACTCGTTATTCACGTGGTGTGCTTAATATACTGTCGTTTCCGGACATCCTGTATGTTGTTATTATAACCTCGCCTGGAGGACAGGCTAGCGACGACGGCAGTGCAATCAGGTCAGTAGTTGCACAAGACAAGGGCCTCAACGATTCTCCCCACCTGCACTGAAGTGTGGTAATACAGAGTGTTGCAAAAATGTATGGCCAAACTTTCAGGAAACATTCCACACACACAAAGAAAGAAAATATGTGATATGGACATATGTCCGGAAACGCTTAGTTACCATGGTAGAGCTCAATTCCTTACATCTCGTTAAATGCCATCGTAAATAACACTTCGTACAGAAAATGTCCCAAACACCCAATGGATTGGTTCTTTACAATGTACTTTACTTCATAGGTTCAACGCCATTGGGTAATTGGAACAGTATCTGTACGAAATGTTTTTTTACGATGGCATTTAACGAGATGTAAGGAATTGAGCTCTACCATGGTAACTAAGCGTTTCCGGACATATGTTCATATCACATATTTTATTTCTTTGTGTGTGTGGAATGTTACCTGAAAGTTTGGCCATACCTTTTTGTAACATCCTGTGTAATGCAAAGTATCGGGGGAATAGTGGTCTGTCTCCTTCAAGCCTTCCAGCCGTCATCAGCTCGCCAGGATGGTCCTGGGTCGAGACCCACGACGTGCCGCCGTCCATCGATAGCCGACACAATCATCATCAGCCTCCGACACTTCATGTTACGGTGAGGTCTAAGATCTCCAAAGGGTCACCCATCATAGAGTATAAACATATACAACTAAACAGCCGCTCCCTTCTATCTAAATTATGTAATATAACCTTGTAGTATGCTGTATGTAACCTAACTGTGTTGCCTAGAGCCACCGTAATTAAACTAACACATTTCATTTAACTGTAACCCTCACTCTTAACTTAACCACTTAACTAGATCAAATATAAAGCGCCTACCTCTGACTTCAGCCACCCAACAACACTAGCTTATGCGTAAAACGACTCAGGGCCGGTTTCACCAACCAAGTTTAATAAGCGATTTAATCTAGATTAATCGACACTTAATGTCGATTATACATGTTTTGGGTTTCACCAAGCAGTTAAACTCGATTTTCTAGTCTTAAGCGAGATTAAATTTAACTGCTCGATTTTGGCCGGGTAACGTCACTATTCTCGCGTAAGTTCATAATAAAATGGCGCGAGCACTGTATAATGTGGTGTTTGAAGACAATACAGACGATGAAGACTTTATTCCTGTGTATCTGCCTCGCCAGATTAGAGAAAGAAATCATTATTTTGATGAGTATGATGATACAGACTTCTAAATACATTTCCGCTTGTCAAATCAATCGGTCCATTCACTTTTATTGATACATACACTGACAGTAGAGAAGTCACAGTGGTCTAGAGTTAAGTTGCGTAAATTCTATGAGCAGCGAGAGTGGTTCGACGCTTACCACCCCCAAATATTTAATTATTTTGAAAATAATTTTATGTAAACATCCTTTATTAAAAAATTATTTGGTAAATAAATGTAGTGTTATTTATGAAGCGCAGTGAGCATTTAATTTTTTTTCCTTGTTGAAAGTACAACTACATCTTTGTAATTTTACAAACATATACTTTGTATTTTATTACGAAAATCATCGTAGTTTTACAAGGAATTTCTTCGGCAACTGGGTTTCCAAAGCTTTACTTTGTAAAAGTACAAACATTTTTTTTACAGTGTATAAGGTTCTGTTTCACTTCTGGTATTTTCAGGTTAACAAGAAATATAAAAACATGAAAATAATTAAACAATTGTGTGTAGATAAACATTTGCCTTTACAGTAATAAAGTTATGTAAACTATATTTGCTAGATCATCATCCCCTGGTCTTTCTTTCTGGCTTTGCTCCAAAGTTACCCAGGGGTACCTATCCCCCTAGCTGTATCCCCCCTCCCTAGATAGTATGATGCAAACACTCCCTCCTTCCCTTCAAGAACGCTGTAACAAAGTTTCCAAATGAAATAATTCACAAACTCACATTCGGCAATTTCCGACTAGCATTCGGGTATTTCCAATGCAATTAAGGCAACTAAGCTCATACTACCTATCGTGCACCTAAGTTTAACTAATCTCTGGTATTTTATACTCGCTGTGTTGTTGGTGGAACGGACCTGTAACTTAAACTCAGGTTAAGCTCTTCTTGTTAATCTCGCTTTATGGCAAAGTTAAACTTCGTTAGTGAAACTGGCCCTCAAATAATAATTTTGTAACCATGTGTAACGTACATGTATAGCCTGTTTGAAGCGTAGATTTTGTGAAGCAGTTTTAGTCAGTCAACGTTATACGTGTCGAACTGGTCACCGACATTCAATAAATATCACTAAGATGAATGTGTGTGTATATATATGTATATATATATATATATATATATATATATATATATATATATATATATATATAAACACACTACGTCCGCTGTACGACATGTGTGGGATTGCTTCGCCGAGGAGGGGCGGGTTGGATTTAATTGCTAACCCGACTGACGTCATCCTGTTACGCCGTAAATAAACCTTTAATCCTAAGCTTGGCTGTGACGTATGAAACCCTGATGCGAAAACGACTGCTAGATTATGCGCCCACTAATTTATACAAGGGGGATACTAATAATAATTATAATGATAAATATAGATAAATCGAAAGCTATGAATGTACGTGGGTTATAGTTGTATACGAGCATTACCGCATTGTATTACTTTGTTAAAAAAAAATTCAGTGAAATTACAGAAAAGTACAGTAAAAAATAATATCCATAAATCTTCGTAAACTAACGGACACTCAGTTTAGCTTGGTAACGAAATCTTCCGTAAATTACAGACAACCATTTTTCTCATAAAAAATAAATTTCTTTAAATTGCTCGCACCTTATTTTATGGAGAAACGACATACACCTGTTTGCTATTTTTTTTATCGATATCATGACATACCGTTTAGTAACCAAAAAAATTTCACGAATTTGTCGGGACACTCTAGCCATTGTACCACAAGAGAGAAGTAATAAGAAAAAAACTTTATAAGACACAAGTTGTGTTTTTGACATCCTGATTTTACAGAACTTCATCAGTACAATTATTATGAGGAAAAGATTTTACTCTATAGAAATAAATAACTTTAAAAGAGCATGCCCAATGGCGCGAAACGCAGAGAAGAAGAACGAGTTTTTAAAAATCTGTGATAAGTTCCATGTAGTGACGTGTGGCCGCCCACTGTACACTGTTGAAAATTTCCGTAAATTCACGGAAATATATACAGAAAAGTACTGTAATTTTATGGAAGAGGCTTCCGTAATATTTTGTTTACGGAAATTTGTCCGTATTGCCAGTTTACGGATATTTGACCTTAATTTTTCCATAAATTCATGGAAATATGTTTCTACAATTTTAAAGCGTATTTTAGTGTGATTCTTAAAAAAAAAAAATGGTATTAATAATCACTATGAATCCTGGATGTCAAATACAAAAGATGTCTCTTATAAACTTGATATCTTACCACTGCATGGACCCACTTACTCATAAATTGTCACTGCGATTAGAGCTTCTGCCTGACAGTCATAAGGTCGTGGGTTCAAATCCCAAGAACATCTAACAATTTTTCAGGTTACTAAATAGTGCGTCAGAATATCGATAACACATAGTTAATAAGTAGTATTTCTGGAAAATGGAGTGCTAGTAGATCAAAGAAATTTAATTTTTTTTGCGGAAAACGGATTGTCCATTATTTTACGGAGGGTTCCGTTATCAAGAAAAACTGAGTGTCTGTTAATTTACGAAGATTTCTGGATAATTTTTTGCCAGTACTTTTCCGTAATTTCACGGAAGTTTTTTCTAACAGCGTAGGATAGGTAACGCGACTTACAGGGCTGTTCGGCTCTTTGCCTATGCGCGATACGAGTCCTTGGCTGTATTTCTCGTCGCTCCACATCTCTTCTCTTCGAGGCAAAGTGTGAACAGTTACGAAGCAGCGCTTCGCTTCTATTACCTTAGCCTGTCTTGTTTTCTCTTCGTTTTGCACATGCACATAGACTCTAGGAGTCATTGGGATAATTAATACCAGCATATTTTTTAAAGAAACACAATACTATTTCATTTAAAATTGTATAAACATATTTCCATGAATTTATGGAAAGTCACGGTCAAACATCCGTAAACTGGCAACACGGACGAACTTCCGAAAACAAAAATTACGGAAGCCACTTCTGTATAATTACAGTATTTTTCTGTAAATATTTACGTGAATTTACGGAAATTTTTAACAGTGTACAAATGTGCACTCGTAACTGTATTTACAAGCAGGGACCCCTGATTGTCGCGAAAATGTTTTTGCAACACTCTGTTTCAATGCCTTATGTGCACATCTGTAGCTGTTTCGTGGTCAGCGAGTGTATGTTCTTAACTCTCAGCTGCCAATAATTATGAAGCACAGCTGCAGATGTGCACGTACGACATTGAAGCAAAGTGGGGCAAAAATTTGTTTCGTGAAAATGATAGGTCCGTGATGATAAGGGTAGGTGGAAGATAGACGTAGTATCTCGGTTATGAGCGCAGATTGCAACATCCCTTCCCGCTCCTGTGACTACATTCTCCGCTCCAATTGGCTGGGTTACTGTCCCTGCGTGTGGGTCGGCATGACGTCACTCGTGTTGTCTGCTACACGGGCGAGGATGTGAAGAGGGGGGGGGGGAGGCGGTCGTATCAGCTGCAGGTCGAGGTCGTGGAGATGACAAGAAGGGCCGATGACACTTGAGGAATGTTACGTGGTCACACACACAACCCCCCACACACTCACCTGATGACGAAGGATTGTTCAAGTATATGACGCACCTGCGAGGTAGGCAACTACGCACATCCATGTCTGCTGCTGTGGACCTCACAAACACGCGGGACTGGGTGAAAGGTTGTCGGTGAACCCATCTGTGTATTGCCGGTGATAAGAGGGTGAAGCTGAAGTAGACGGTGCATGACAGCCCGGTGACGTTCGCCGTGACATATGTCACATGTCACATCCCTGCCGGAGGACACGCAACCTTTCGTAAGCACTTGACATGCGAGGTGGGTCACCACCAGGTCCACTGATATTTGGTGAAAATAATTATACTCCAGCTTGTCTGAATATCTCACGTTTACATCTGCAGCTGTGTTTCATGCCCACTCTCTAAATCTGAATAAGTGAATATCCACTGATTCACGCAGATGGACGGAGCAGTTTCAACAATTTGAATTAGTGAAAATAGTCACTGTTTAATTAGTGAATATTCACTGACATCCTTTAAGAGTGGCAACATCTCACAAATGAATCAATGAATATTCACTGTTGTTTCAGTTGTTTTCAAAGAACAGTTTTCACTTATTGAACCAGTGAAAAATTACTGGGAAATCTATGGATATTCACTTAATAACTTGTGGCATGTTGGCACTCTTTATCGAAATCAGTGACTAGTCACCGATTTCACAGTGGTTTCTCACTGATTCAATTTGTTGAAACTGCTTCATCCATCGGCTGGAATCAGTGAATATTCAATAATTCAGATTTAGAGTGGAGTGACTGCATCTTTTAACTCTCACATGTGTCGGGATTCTACCGGCATATCACAGATTGATGGGGTTACAATAACCTTATCCTGATTGGTGCAGTTAAGGTTAGTACTACCACAGTTTGGAAAGAAAAAAGTGTTTTCTTATGGGAGAGCTTGGTAAAGGGAAAATTTCTGCCGATAGTTTTGCTGCTATCGCTAAGGGACCAGAAAATACGAAACCGTAGTAAACTTAGATTTAAATAGTCTTGTGTATGACAGTCATTCAACTAAATTTAAAAATGAAAAGTAACAGATTTTGCGTTTTAAATTTTCAACTTAACGTAACTGAAAATCCAAGAAAGCTCAGTGATCGGTCAGTTTACACTTGTCACCGATACCAGCGCTCAAGCGGCAGAAATTGTCCCTGTGGCAAACTGTCAGAGCGCGAACAACCACAATTTTCATCACCATTTTTTATTTTTTATTTGTACCAGAATTTTTTTTGCTATTGTGGACACAAAATGTGACTAAATTTGGCTCTTATGAATTTTTTTATCTCTCATAGTTTTCACGTAATGGCTTGTTAAAGTCATACGCATGTTTCCGTTTTAACGACTACACTAAAACCAACTGATATACCAAACTCAAAAAAGTCACAGTGGATAAAGACATTGCAGGCTACAATGGCATGATCATAACAATAAAGAATTTCAATTATTTGTATTTAATTTATTTTTTCTATTTTAAAAATTTTTATTTTCAGATTAAGCATTTTTTAAAAATATTGTACAATAAGGCGGTAAGAGCTTCGTTGTGAATGCTAACGTTGTTTGTAGAAAATGTAGCCTTTGTTACAGTATATCCAATTACATTTTACTCTTACGTGTAAAGACACGAGTACTTTGCATATTCATCTAACATCAGCCTAGACTTCACGAAAATATTTTTATCACCGACAAGTATCAAAGACTTATGTGAACATCTGCAGCTGCTTCATGGTCAGTGATTGGATTATTTAACTGTGACTTGTCTTGCGGTTCTACTGGCAGACGTATAGTGTGATAGAAGCCGTATTCTGATTAGAGCAATCAAATACGACTGAACAAAGGCGTGCTGCCAATAACCATGAAGCAATGCTGAATAAGTGCACTTAAGGCCTTGAAATAAAGTGGTGTAAAATATTTCGGTGAAAATTGGAGTGTTCTTAATAATCCACGAAACATAATGAAAATAAATGCTTTAATTAATGACTTGGGATACTTATATTACTTATTTGACCTATCAGTTGTAGCCCAGAGTGAAAGAAGATTTCGTATAGGAATGTTTTATTTTTGTGGCAAAACAAAATTATTTTTTTCAATCTCCATGGGAAATCATTTTATATTTAATAAAGTATAGCTCAACTCATTAGTAGCACGATTTTAATATCTTGCTCTTGTAGTTACAGGTAAAAAATTCTACGGAGCTTAAATAAAATAATTATTAAAAAAATTAAAGTAATCTATGTATCTGAAAATATGCTTATAAATTAAATGTCACAACTTTGAAAATAAGAAACACATCGTGCATCGATACTGTTGGAAGGAAGAGGCTTTTGTGGCATTTTAGACAGTAATTATGATCGTTTATTACAATTTTTACATTTGTACTAAATGGGGTTTTGTCATAAATAATGACTGAATTTAGCTCTTGTGAAATTTTTTTATCCATTATAGATTTTGAATAATTGTTTGTCAAAGCCAAAATTAGCATGTCACTGTCTGGAGAATAACACTTAAACCAACTGACTTACTGAACTGAAATAATTCACGTAGGATATGGATGCTGTATGCTGAAAGATTTGCTATATAAAAAACAAAAAGTAAAGTATTGTTGTATAAAAAATAAATGCTGCAATTTAAAATAAAAATGTTAAAAAATTTCATGAATATTTTTTTTAAATAGAAAAGTACTTCATTTTAGGTTTTTATATAACTGGTAAACTTTATGACCTGCAAGATTGTTATTAATTTTTAACTATTTCAGTTTCGTAAGTTGGTTTAAGTGTCGTTCATAAAACCGTGACACACATATTTTGACTTTGAAATCCATTATGGAAAATCTATGATATATTAAAAAGTTTTACAAGAGAAAGATTCAGTAACAATTTGTATCTATAATATATCTTGTACAAATATTAAATAAAAAAAGATGAAAATTGCTGTCTACTGAGCCCTTAATGATCGTGTTCGACGGGGCTTCTCGGAAGATTATATAGAGAAGTGAAGGTCACAGCTATGACCCAGGTATCACGGCTGGCTGGTCATTAACTCGGTGGTTACATATACCAGGCAGGCAGCGACGTGTCCGTGTACATAGGTTATGTAACTCGATACAACACCGACACTCGCTGTTACGTAATACTGCTTACTGCAGACCCTACATGAAGGGAGGTTAATTGCCTGGCCCTCACCCCTTTAATCACTCCGTACAACCCCCTTCTACCCTTCTCACGATACTCCAGCCTAGAGTAGGATACTGGAGTCCCACGAGACGCTGGCCTATAATCTTCATGCAGCGTAGAAGTGTTCATTAGACGGCAAAAAAAATTTTTTTTTTGGTAAATTTACAAAGACAATCTTTGGAAACTCAGTTGCCAAAGGAATTCCTTGTAAAACTACAATGGTTGATCTTGTTGTAAAATACAAGGTATATGTTCGTAAATTTACAAGGAATAGCCATGTAGTTGTACTTTCAATAAGAAAAAAAAATAAATTTAAATGTTCATTGTACTTCATAAATAACACTGAACTTATTTATCAAATAACTTTTGAATAAAGACGTTTACATTAAATTATTTGTAAAAAAAATATTGTGGTTCTCCATAGATTCTACGCATCTTACCCCTAAACCACAGTGACTCCTGTACTGCTTATTTGGTTGTATACAGTCAATGTACTGTTCAGCAATAATTCATGCTTTAAAAGCATGCAGTTAATAAAAACATTCACTTCATTCCAAAAAAATGATTTCGAGAGGTTATGATCTTTGTATAAGTAATTTCAGGCGAACCTATGATTTTGATATTCAACGTTTACAAAAGATTGTACAACACCTTTGTAACTTTATAAGCTAATGATTTCACAAAAACATTCTTTGCAAATTTTACACATTTGTTTACATTGTAGACTACTCGACACTTGCAATCACAGTAGGAATATATTGGTTTATGGACATAACTCCATTGCTAGGGTCCCTTGTTTTTGGTGAAAAGATTTCAGCATCAGTTTGTTTCAGTGGCTCTTGTCCACATCTGCGGCTCTGCTACATTTTCAGTGATTGGCTGAATTTAACTATCACGTGTCTTTACCTTCCACTGCAAACCATAGATGTATGTTATTCGCAGCAACATTATTCTGATTGGTAGGATCAAATGACAAACGTGTTTACGCAAGCACATTCTTCCAATAAGAAAGAAGCAGAACTTCAGAGGTGGAACTGAGGCACTGAAACAAGTTGCTGTAGAAATATTCTTGGGAAGATCAGGAGTCTCTATCTTTTGCTTACGATTTGTTGGTAGAACCTGTAAGACATTTAACATGAAAACCACGGTCTACTTACATGTTCACGTTTCCACCACGTCACTCAGGACAACACACACGTCAATGACATCACTACAGACCAGGACATTTCACGAATTCCACGGTCGTAGAAGAACAGGTCTGGACACTCGCCTGGAAACTTGATCCTCTTGTTGTTTGGCTGTAGTTCACCAAGTTACTGAGAATATTGTGTTTTATTGGCGCTTCAGTTAGGGCAGTCGGACTCAAACTTCGCCCACTTCCTTTCCACTAAGATAAACAATTTATCAAAACGTATTTTTTTTTTATCAATTTATGAAATACTTCCTTCGCTCACAAATTTAAGAAAAGGCTCCAGCAATCTTTATTTACTTTATAAATTTAAAAATGGAAAAAAGTGGGCGGAGTTCGAGTCCGACCACCCGGATTACAGCGCCAAAAAGTACTACATTCTCGGTAATTTGACGAACTACAACCAAACAACAAGGGGGTCAAGCAAAATACATTGGTAGATATGCGAGTGTTCCTGACCTGTTCTTCTACGGCCGTGACGAATTCATTCGAGAAGACGCTAGGTTTCGAAATCCTGCATGGTAAAATGCAGCCAAATACATGTCTTTGTCACTAGAAGAAACAATGTGCATCAATTTAGTATTAGTCTTTGCAATGATTAGCCTAAACACCAAAGTACCGACTTCAAATTCCTAATAGTAAGACGCAGAAAAAAGTACTCCTCCATTGCTATAATATAAATCTAACGAGCTTCTTAGTGTACTCAGTTGTCCATAAATCTGCGTTAACAAAACTGACCTTAACGGACCTTAGCTGAAGATAGACGAACATGCCCGAAGCATGCGCACAGACACACTCATATATATATATATATATATATATATATATATATATATATATATATATATATATATATATATAGAGCTATATCCATCTCTATCTGCGCTTCTTTGAAGAGTTTTCCACGAAGATTCCGTATTTAAAATTCTGGCTGCTACTTCGTTTTTTTAAGGCCTCGCTTTTTAGTTTTGCAATGGTTTCGGAAATATTTTTTTAACGCAAATTAATACATTTATCAAAAATTCATTCTTACAGTTTTAACACTTATAAATTATCGTTTGTATGTGAATTTTTCTGCCGCAATACACCAAACTGATTTTTAGGTTTTTACCCCTGAAATATCACATATTTTGTTGTCAAAATAAACCAAAATGAAGCAAAATAATGTTTCGCTAGCAAACGGTACGCTGTTTTAAAAAAACGCTCTGGCAAAATTGTGTCGTATGAATGTACACGGTCTAAATTTTTTTCAAAGTATTTGGTTAAAAAATATTCCAGTTATTTTCCATTGCTTGAAATAAATGAAAGATAGTGGTATTAAGACGCGTTCTTCGTTACAATCTCCGTGAATTTACTGATTTTTCTAACAGTGTATGTATGGGAGCGACTTCGGTGACTAGGCCATATTTTATAAAACTCTTCCTTAAGGACTGTGAACCAATAGCAGGCTTGCATGAATGCACTCACTGACTCCTGCTCTACCTTGTCACATGTACAACTGTCCACTCACTGTAGCAACATACAATGTACAAGTAGCTGAGTAGGCCTACAGAGTGAAATTTCTGTGCCTCTTAAGATGCCGTGGTACATAATTCAACGTTAAAAGCAAAAATCTACAACTGTAGGATTTTCGGAGCCAATTTGCGAAAATTGAACAATAGTAATCCTACATAATAGTTTTAGCCAACGTTTAAAACAAAATTGTATCCAGTGTTACGAACTTCCGAGGCACAATCTCTGACGCTGGAACCTCGTTCATTTATTTAACTGCGGCGCAAGAGATCACGCGACTCGTATTACTAATTCTGGATAAATATTTACTCACAAAGTCGGCAAATACCATTATCTAGGATTGTCAATGAGTATTTTATCCATATTGGCTTCGATAACAGCGTAGAAATCAATTTACGTTTGCAATGTTTATTTATCTACCATGCATTCTTGAGGTTCGAGGCCAATGTTAATAAGACGTTGTGCAAAAGCAGTTACAGGTCAATGGATCCTAGCGTGTTACCAAATAATAACACGACATTGCAGCTCCCTGCAGATTACGTGTACAACACTTGAAGTATTAAACATTACTGCAGTTCCCATAATAACCCGCGTATACGTAATGCCAGATGTTAATGATCCCTCGTTACAAGACCACATCAGAGGTGTAACATGTCTCGTTAGTTCTAATCTACTCTGCGTGTGTTACATGACCGCGGCCGGAGGATAATCCTGGACGCATCTATATTTAGCTCACTCCGACTATATTCCTGGATGTCCATTTGCAACTAGAGCATACATGTACTAACAAGGCAAGTTTCTAGATATACAGCTGCGTTGCTATTTGCAGCAATGACGTATTCACTGGTTATATCCCTTAGACTATTATCTTCAGTTGTTACGTGTACCATTGTGTAAGGGTTTCACTGGTAGCTTACGTGTGCTCAGAGCTGTACAAATTGAAGTTTAGTATAGGCCACGACCGTAGAAGAACAGGTCTGGACACTCGCCTGGAAACTTGACCCACTTGTTGTTTGGCTGTAGTTCCCCAAGTTACCGAGAATGTTGTGTTTTAATGGCGCTTCAGTTAGGGCGGTCGGGCTCAAACTCCGCCCACTTCCTGTCCACTAAGATAAAACATTTATCAAAACGTATGTTTTTATCAATTTATGAAATACTTCCTTCGCTCACAGATTTAAGAAAAGGCTCAAGCAATCTTTATTTACTTTATAAATTTAACAATGGAAAAAAGTGGGCGGAGTTTGAGTCCGACCGCCCTAACTGAAGCGCCAATAAAACACAATATTTTCGGTAACTTGGTGAACTACAGCCAAACAACAAGGGGGTCAAGTTTCCAGGCGAGTGTCCAGACCTGTTCTTCTACGGCCGTGGTCGAGGGTGATACTGCCTCAGAATATTTAGGAATACAGAAGTGAAATAGCCGGTAGGACAGCGAACTCGGTCACACACGCCAGCAATATGGCTTCCCTGGCCAGCAACATGGCAGAAACACATACCACCAATCAGCGTAAGGTGGATGTCCTGCTAGCCAGCAGCCAGGCCAATAGGAAACATGCCGTAACATGCAGGAGCCAAACATACACGGGGCTGGTATCAACAACCTCGGGCAGCCAATAAACGGGTAAGTTCGGCCGTATCAAATGAGCTGCCACGTCCGCGAATCTTTAGCTGTAATATTTTATTAAAAAAATTCGATATGAAAATTTGCAGCTTAGGAAACCAACATTTGAACTTATGATATTTTCGAAAATAATTATTACAACAGTGTTTTCAGACAACGTTAAATACGATTATGTTGTTTGAAAATCTTAACTTCAAAAATTATCTCTCAATATTTATTACAAATAATGATTATGTAATTAGTCTAATATATTTTTTTAATCTGAAATGTTTTTATAATCGTTGTTTTAGTCATCACGTAATTCTTTTGTAAAAATTGGCGATTTTAACCTAAGAAGATTGCGAAGCGATTAAACACTACAATAATACATTTGAAGTACAGTTATTGTATTTAAAAAACGTAATAACAAGGGGCAAGATTTTGTAATATTATTTTAGGTCAATTTAGATTTTAAAATTTTAGACGTCGGTATTATTGTTTATATTTTTATAAACAATATACGTGGTTCATAAAAATGCATACTTAACCAGATATCTGTTCTAAATCGAAACATTTAACTTTCAGAAAGTTATGTAACTGAGAATAAATGTACTTATGAACATAACCAAAAACAAGAAGTTACCAGCATGACTTATAAGCCTACTTTCCTGAACGTGAGTGCAAATTAACCCTGAAAGTTAAAATCGTTTACGTAATCTAGATATATTAAATGATAATATTGATTAAGACGAATGATACATACTATATGTCAGCTTACTAAGTAATATGCGAGTACCCAGTTTAATGAATTGGGGAAATATTTTACTGAAATGACTTTCTATCATTAAAAAAAATATAAAAAGGCGGTCGTTTTTAAAATATTACAGATGGATGAACGGAATATATAAAGGTCAAGTTTAAATGCAGTTTATATGTACTAAGTTTGATGAAATTTTGAAAAAAAAAAATAATAATATAAACCCTTACGATATTATGACTATGCTAAACATATAAATATGGGATGCATTTTACAAGTATGAACGCAGGATGAATAAAATACACACAAGTAAAGTCAGATTTTTATGCATATATGTGTACCAAGTTCGTTGAAATTCTGAAAAATATTTCCTAAGATACGTAATACTATGCTGTAAGTTTAAAAATGGCAGCCATTTTGAAAACATGAACATAGTGTTACGGTGTCGCAATCCCGCGGCGTCGGTGGCGTCGCGGAAGAGTAGGAAGACGATTGCACAACCCCGCGGCGTCGGTGGCGTCGCAGGACGGCAGTAAGTGGGTGCTGGGTAATCAACAAGTCACCAAAAAGTGGCGGATTGCGGCAACAGTGGTATCCCAGGAATCCGATGACTGTGTGATTAACAGTCTGACTATTATTACTCTCCAATATTTTTATGTCCACCTGGAAATACTCTGTTGCAGCCCTAAATATAAGTTCATCAGACATATTATCAACAGAGGGGGGTTTTAATTTTTTATTTACTTTAGAGAACTGTTTCATGCGTTGCCAATTACTAGTGATGTGTTTAGTGAGAAATTTCTGAACTTCCTCCGTTTTATCTAAATATTTGAAAATTGTTGCTGCTAATGCCTCAAATATACTTTCTCTAGAGA
>PNEQ01055587.1:33230-63558 GCA_003012365.1 Medauroidea extradentata
ATTTCGTGCAGCTGATATTGGTTTGGCTGTGGTAATCGGGACAATGCGTCAGCAATTATATTTGTTTTGCCTGAAACAATTTTTGTTTGAAACTGGAAGTCTGATAAGGCTGTTGCAAAACGTTGAATGCGACTGTTGTGTTCGGCCATGGAATTCAGATACCTAAGTGATGCGTGATCTGTTTCAATTGTGAAGTTCCGACCATATAAATATTGCCTAAAGTGAATACAAAAATACCTAATAGCACCTAATTCTCTCTCGGTAGCACTCCAGTTTTGTTCATTTTGTGCTAAGGTTTTAGAGCCATAAGCTATAACATATCTATTACCATCTTTGTCTTGCTGCAGTAAAGCTCCACCTATATCTGTTTTCGATGCATCACAAACTAGAATAGTTTCCCGGTCATCTTGAAACGGGGCTAATATAGGTGCGCTTGTGATTGCCTGTTTTAGCTGTAGAAAAGCGGACTGTTGTGGAATATCCCAGAAAAATGTTGTACCTTTCTTGGTTAATTGCGTGAGGGGCTGAGTTATTTGTGAATGGTTTTTAATATATTTTCTAAGAAATGAAGTTAAGCCTAAAAATGAGCGTAGTTGCTTGATATTTATGGGTGGTGGCATTTCATGAATAGCTTTTATTTTTTCTGGGTCAGGTCCTAATCCTAATGGAGTAAGTTTGTGGCCTAGTATGCTAATTTCTTGTTGCGCAAAATGACATTTCTTAGGGTTTAATTTTACACCATAGTCTCTCATTCTTCTGAAAAGGTTTTCTAAGTTTTTAATGTGCTCTTCAAATGTGTTACCTATTACAAACAAATCGTCTGCGTAAGCTACTACAGAATGCCATCTTAAGTCTCCTATCATTCTGTCTACAAATTCTTGGAAATATCTTGGACTACTGGATAATCCCATTGGCATTTTACAATACTGGAATAGTCCTAACTGGTCAATGGTGAAAGCTAATTTGTGTCTGTCCTCTTTTTTAACTGGTATTGCATAGAATCCGCTAAACATGTCTAAGCTAATAATGAATTTTGTGTTCTGTATCATCTGTAAAATATCCTCAGTGCGTGGAACTGGGTAATTTAGTTTAGGTATATTTGTTTAATTTTCTGAGATCTGATAAAAATCTGCCATCTTTTTTTGGTATTACTATAAACATGGTGCTGCATATTGGCTGTTAGATTTTTCTATTATACCTGCCTCCAACATTTCTTGTATTTGTTTACGCACTGCATCTCTGTTTTGGAGCTAACCTGTATGGTCTACAGTGTATTGGCTTATCATAATTTAATTCTACCTGCATTTTAAAATTTTTTGTTTCTGTGATTTATGTTAATTTAAATGCAAACCTGTCCTTATATTTTTCTAGTAATTTTTTCATTTCTTCTTTTTGCTGTGGGGTGAGACTAGGATTAATGTGTTGGAGTGGTGAGTCATTTGTGTCTGGTTCTCACACTGAATATTTTTCTATTACACTTATTAAAAATTTTTCCTTCTCTGACTTTTCTACTAAAGGTACTGTTATTAATTTGTCATGCTTATTTTTAATTGTGGCTACTCTCGCATGAAGGTCTGGTATTAACCTGTTTTTCAAAATGAAGTCACATCCTATTATAATATCTGACTGTAAATTTTCTATCACTATGAAATCATGAGTGTAAGAGTGCCCTTCAATTTAAAATGTTAGTGTTGTGTAATATATTGTCGCGGAATTCAGACAGAAACTTTTTCAAACAATAACCGAACACCTATAACAAACAATAATAGTCATAAAATTATTTTCTGACACGACCCGACGTAGTATGTTCCTCATACTCTAATCCTACCACGTACATTCAATTTAATCTATTTCGTATGACAAGAATCGCCACTCAGATGAACTTCGCTGTGGAGACGTCCAGCTAATAGAAGAACGCGTTATTTCACAGTAATTTCTCAATATTCTCACGTCAACTATGCATAACTTTACGAGCTAGTATGACAGACGGTACCGTCTACGCGCGCGTCAACTGTTCAACTGAACGAGCGTTCACCTCCACAGGCTGCAGTAAAGCCCCCTTCATCATTGTCGTGCGTGGTATCTGCAAGGTGAGAAGATTAACCGGAAGGAACCTGCAACGCTGCAGTATACGCCTGTATACCAGCACTCGGAGACGACTGTGTCTCGTCGTTGGTGCTCACTTCCAGCCGGCTTAGAAACCATTCCCTCTTACCTTCTAGTACATGCTATACTGGCCAGTTATTCATTTTGCATTTACGTACTGAACTTTTATAATATAGTCCAACATTCTAACGTTTTATAAGCATCAGAATGTAACTGTGGTACCACACCTTCTGAAAAATAAATAAATAAATAATAAAATTAAAGTAAAAAAAAAAAAACAAATAAAAAAAATAAAAAAATCAACAAATTATATATAGGCCTATGTATATATCAGTAACTATTAATGTTAACATATAGCTTTAAGAACTCAATTCCTACATTCCCTTCAATCTATAGGAAAAGTACACAGATGCCGGCAATATTAAGGGGATATATCAACTTTATTTTATTTAAATATTACAGTACTTACAAACTGTGTATTAGTCCTATAGACCTCATTTTGACGTTTCATTTTTCATTTTCTAATAAATTAACAAATCCTATGGTTGATTACATTTCTACAATCTGCAATATGTTATGTAAATGTATACTATTACTACATGAACCATGTTTGCCACCTCTTTCTGCTCTTCACTGTATTTTAATAATTTTATGTATGTCTCTTCATAGGACATGCAGGCAATTCAACACATAATTTTGTGTAAATATGGCGTTCAGTGCAAACTTTTTGAATGTACATAAGTAACTTCTTCATCAAGAATGTCGTTTTGCGAAAATGTGAAAAAGTGAATTACTAAGTGGAACACTCTCGTGTGCTAATTCATAAAAAGGGATCCCTAAAATTAAGTATAGACGCTCACGAAACAATAGCGAATAAATTATTTTAATAGACTCTCCAGTACAAAGAGAGAACAAATCTTAATTAAGTGTAGAATCTGTACATTATTGCAAACATAATAATTTCTAGTAAATTCTTCTTTTATATAGTTCAACCCCATCATTATAATTTAATTTATTGTATTGTCGGCTACAACTGCCAAAATTGAAACTTCATATCACTTGTACTAGTATGTAAGATTAACTTTTCAATACTGCTAATAATTTTCAAACATTTTATTTGTAATAATAGACAAGTTCTTGTACATCTAATCTAGTCAATATTATTTTTGTAAATTATGTACGTTTGTTATTTTCATGTATATATGTACACTTTTATTGTTAGAACTATTTTTCATCCTCTAAATGTGCATAAAATGAGTTTAAATAGTAGTGATAGCATACAAATATTTTCAAGTATATTTTGCTATAAAAAAAAGGTAACAACACACCAGAGTATCCACATTTGTCACCATGCATTCAAGCATACCCTATACCCTACCTACAACCACTTCCTGTCTTGGTCAGTTACCCTACAGTTTACCGACGCTGTCCAACCCTTCGCCAGTGCCGGAGATGTCGAACTATACCATGGCCAACCCCCACCAACTCGTCACCCTCTGTGTTCTCGCCGCTACGCTACATTCTACCCAGTCACCCACCGACAATCTACGAGCCATCCACCCAAGAAGATGAACTTCTTCAACGCTACTTCTACTACGACTACTTCTCATCACTTCTCCTTACTTCCTATATAGAACATTTAGTTTCACTCGCCGCCACCTGTCATGCGTTTCGCCTGACATACAGGGTGGACTTCTTAACACTGTACAAATCTTCTTCTGCACCGTCTCACCCGACGAGAAAGGGACTTCTCGTCCAACGTTATTTTGGGGGTGATGTTACGGTGTCGCAATCCCGCGGTGTCGGTGGCGTCGCGGAAGAGTAGGAAGACGATTGCACAACCCCGCGGCATCGGTGGCGTCGCAGGACGGCAGTAAGTGGGTGCTGGGTAATCAACAAGTCACCAAAAAGTGGCGGATTGCGGCAACAGGGGTATCCTAGGAATCCGATGACTCGATGAGTTAAGTGGGTCTTAACACTTACCCAACACCTTACAAACTCCTGGATTCAGCATGGATTGCTCCGCCTCTGGGCATAGCTGGGAGCCAATCAGAGGGGAGGATTTTGACGGCTTGGTGGGGGTGCGAAGAATGGTATAGACATCGAGCTAGTTACCAAGGGGAGTGGGAGTTGGAGAAGAGAGTCGACGAGAGAGTCTTCTGCTCGGGCGGCGACCGCACCTGGGGACTCTGGGTTCGAGTCTGGGTGCGACCCTCTGACTAGAGAACTAGCTCCAACGGCGGCACGAGCGGCGAGTTCCTGTTGGGTTAGGGAAGGAGAGCTATCATTTACCTATCTCCTGTCTCGCCTTACCCTAACCCTTACACTCGATTCTATTTCTATACTGCTGTTATTCCTTGTTCGCTACTCTAATAAACTCTTGTTACCTTTCATCTCTGGCTTATTTATCTTCCCCTTTCCAGGCTAAACTTTGTAACAATAGGACGAACGAAATACACAAAAGTCATGTCAGCTTTGTATGTGGTATAAGTGTACCAAGTTTGATGAAATTCTAAATTACCGTTCCTTAGATATTTAGCTTGATAGGAAAATATTAAAGTGGCCTTTTGAAAATATGAAAGTGGCGTAAACGAAATATATGAAAGTCAAGTCAGATGACAAAGTACTATTTGTGTACAAAGTTTGATGCAATTTGGTCCTCTGGTTCAAAGGTTTTTAAGGGGACACACATACACAGTCACACACTCTCAGTTACAGACAGAAATGTGATCTCATAAGACTATTTTTTCCTTCGGAAAGTAAGCTAATTAACACAGAAGGCCTAATCTGTTTTCAGGATTTAAAATCATCCCAGTGCGAAATTCGAAATTTTCGGACGATATTGTAACATTCAACGAGTGCATTAAAAATTAGTTTTTTTTAAAGAGGAATTAATCAAGGTCTCACAAAAAATACAGAGTTCTGGGTGATTCCGTTTTATTTCGTGATTTAAATTGAATTTCGGTGGTTGGAGGTGTACTTATATGCATTTCGGTGATATTTCAGTTTGGTCGCTTTTCACCGCATAATATTACCCCATAATAGTGACTTGTATAGGCTGTTTGCTTTAAACTGAACACCTATGATGACAAAAAATGTTTTTAATTGGAACCAAACGCGATTTGCTTTCAAAGTGATGAAACGTTCACAACAGGATTTTAGTTTCGTGAAAGTTTTCAATTTGAAAATATAAACTATGAATGCAAAATAGATGAAAGAAAAATGTAAGCAGTGCTCGCTTTGTCGTGTTACAGTCTACAGGTGGAAAATTCACCGTGAGAAGCGAGAACGTGTATTAACACGAGTTCTCTTTCCAATTCTCTGTTTACTCAGATGTCGAAGTGAACTGCTCGCTAACACACTCTTCTCAAGTATAGTACAGGGATGATATGTAGCTGTATCTGTCTCTCAGAGTGGAGTAGGTCAGGCGCTCTGAATGGGTACATTTCCGCCATTACTCTGACGTCGTTCCTGCTACCCATTATCTCCGGGCTGATGAGGGGGGGGGGGGTGGTAGAAGTTAGGCCGAGTGCCATCCACACACTGCAAGACAGGGTCTTCGTGTCAAGCAGCATACTTCGAGGGCAGGTGTACGCGGAAACAAACCGTGGCGAGTGAAAGTGTGGGAAAACACCGGGGATTGGGCAGCAAGCGGGAAATAAGGACAACCATATCCACTGTCATTACACTGTAAAACATTATTTGTAAACGTACCATACCGGTGTTTAGAAGTGTTTAAAAAGTAGGTATGGTAAAATTGTTTCCCATGCTTCAATGGTAAGGTTCCCATACATTTTTAGTAACGGTGTTAGCAGACTTTTTGAGTAACTATGCTCAAAATTTCCTCCCTTTACAAGTATGAATATTGTGTCACTTACTGTGTGTATGGGTAAATTACTTCCATGACTATTTAATGACTTTTTTTACAGACAGGAAAATTTCTACGGATAAATTTAACCCTTGTGCATAGGGTCGCTTTTATTTTCGTGAAAAGATTTCGTACTCAGTTGTGTTTTAATAGACGAAGCACAGAAATATAATTTTTCTTTACAGCAAAGAAATCTTTCTATTTAAGGATATTTAACTTGTGGTACAGAATTATTGCCCTATAGCTAGAGACATGCAAAATTCGCGTTATTTTCTGATTGTTGACTAGACTGCAAGTGACTATAGGCTCGATCTAAATCTCCCGCTGGCCGATATTGTCGTGGCTTGCCGCGGAGAATACTTACACGGTAGAGAGGCCAAGCTCTGTAAATACGTAACACGCGTAAATGAAAACACATAAAAGTGCGTTGCCAATTAAATCGCATCAGATTACGCTCTGTTATATATAGGAAAGTAAAGTTTAGTCTGCTAGCAAATAGTACCGCGAATTTTGCATGTCTCTACCTATAGCAAAGACAGATTTGGAAATGCTATGTTTGGCGTTACTATATATCTTTATAAATAATATAAGTTTTCTTGTAACAAAGATGATAATTGAATGGGTGACACGAAAAAGAATTAAAGATTCCACTTTGGCCAACTTCCGGGAAAATGGAAACAGATGTTTTCCACTAAACTATAAATTGAACAGAAAAACTAACAGTTAGACATGCGTTTGTTACAACTTCAGAAAATTGAACATTAACTAGAAACATGATATATTTGATGTAAGTAAAGTTATTTGTATTCGAAGTTGAAGAAATATTTTCTTTTTTAATCTCAATGAGGCGAGGGTACTTTGAAATTAGATGAAACAAATATTTACAGACTTATTTTCATAATACAAGTGCAATTTATTACAAGAAGAGTATGTTCTATGCCTTCATATTTACACTATGCTAATAAAATATTTACAATGTGACTGTTGTACATTCACAATAAAAT
Organism: Medauroidea extradentata; assembly: GCA_003012365.1. Classification (NCBI taxonomy): domain Eukaryota; kingdom Metazoa; phylum Arthropoda; class Insecta; order Phasmatodea; family Phasmatidae; genus Medauroidea; species Medauroidea extradentata. Next base: position 40,209 of record PNEQ01055587.1, read on the forward strand.
ATACTACATTAACAAAATACATAATACTGCAGTGCCTCTCGTTGCGAACAGCAAATCATGCTATAACGCTGAGGTTTTACCTTTTACAAGCCACAAAGTCCTATAGCGGTGTGAGGAATCGTGGAATCTTTTCTTTATCACAATCAATTAAGCTACACATGAAGTATAACTTGGCTATCTCAGTTTATATTCGGTGAAATATGAAACGTTTTCCTTTTTCACCTCACCCATCCAATTGTTTCGTCATGAAGCTTGCGTTGAAAACACCACGACCTACTTCACCATTTTGATTTCTATTAAACTTGCTTAATTTTTGTTACTATTTCTGTAACCTTTAAAAGATAACTTCTTGCAATAAAAATGCTTTACAGGGGCTGGTTTATAAACAATTTCGCTTTGCAGCAACAAACATGTTTCTGTGGTAAGGTTTTAGAGTATGGCTCCGATAAATTACCCACGATTTTTTTTTGTTACGCTTTAAGATGATAAGGAGCGAGGTATTTACAGACGGTGTACACAACTTGACACAATGACAGGAACTGGGAGGGAATCGGCCATGGTCTTTATTATGCCACCGCCCAGCATTAATTTGGATCAATATAAATAAACCACAGGAAACAGAAATTATTAATATAGTATGACCTGGTAATATAAACTGCGTCGCGTCACCTCGCTCGGCTTGGTTCATTGAAGAAGGTAAATTATTTACGTACTGTCACGTGACCAGTCTTCAGTACTGTAGTGCCACCTTCCTGCGGGTTAGAGGCTTAGAAGTGGTGGAGCTATAAGGGCGATCTTGAGCCGTGCATCAAATTCCACATTGCCACAACGAGACAAGCACTGAACTAGTGTGTAATATTCACGCCGTTATATTTTTATTGTGGGTAGTAAGCTGTGATTATATAATTGTACTATTATATATTATTATATACTATTATACTATTGGAAAGTCTGTAGTAAAGTTCAGTGCATGTTTCTATGTCAGTTACACTTACATTCAGTTGGTGCATTCTGAAGTACGGCTGTCTGAAAATGTAGTTATCAGCTAAGTTGGAGAGCTTAGAAACATTGTTATTAAAAAAGCATGGCGTCTTCACATTGATGTTCCACCCTGTTTGGGTTTTCTTTTCATGTAGTGGCACAATGGGCACATATGGAATAGTTTGGTTAAAAAAACGTACGAACACACTGCAACTCAATTGAGCACATGGATGGCGATGTTCTAAACAATTTACACACTTCCAGAGTATCAAGACACGACAGAAATAAGTAGACTATATACAACACCACAAGGAAGCCAGCAGTACCGTTCTCACAGTCGCCGCCTTCCTATTGGTCCACACCAAATAAGACACGCCCACTGTAATGAGATATATCTATTATTAGAGACCAGGAAATTTCGCTGGTTCAAAGACAGTCAGGCTAGACTGCACAGTCCTATGTACACTATGTATTCAGATAATTGTACATTGGTTGTTGCTCCAGTGAGTGGACAGTTGTACATGTGACAAGGTAGTGCGGCAGTCAGTAAGCGGTTTAATGCAGGTCCGTTATTGGTTCACAGTTCTCAAGAATGCATTTCAGTAACAGCGACTCAATCGCTAAAAAATGAACGCGTACAGGAGTTTGAAATATAACGTCTTCTCAAATGAATTCACGAAATTTCTGGGTCTCTGTTCATTATTGATAGACCGTCTGCCTTTATAGTGGCAAGTTGACTATACACCAACTAAACATGTCTCGTCTTAACGTATTATTAGGGCTCAGTAGTTTTCATGAAAATATTTTGTTCCAATGCCTCACGTCCCTCTGCAAATCTGCTTCGTGGTCAATGATTGGATGACTTAACACCCAGCGTAGTGGGGTGCTAACAACAAATACCAGACGTGAGGTGTCGCAGTGAACCATGTTCTGATTGGCACAGTCAAATGAAAGATTACTCTTCGTAAATATTCACAGCCAATAACTGTGAAGCAGAACTACAGATGTGCACGCAAGGCATTGAAACAAAGTGGTGCAAAAATCTTTTCACGCTTTATTTTGATTTGCACAGTTAAGTAAATGACGCTTCTACACAGACACACTTCCAATAACCACGAAGCAGAACTATATATGTGCACATAAAGCAATGAAACCAAAAGGAGAAGCGAAAACTACCAATCAGTACATATTATGCAATATTATTTGATATAAAACAGTGTTCATGGCATTCAATTTTTTTTATAAAATTCTAAGTTTTTCTCATTAGGTCGGTTATCTAAATGACTGTAGTGTTGTAGTAATATATTTTTAAGAATTTTATTGCGGAAACGAAATTATATCCTTGTACACTCCACACTTTCGTATCAGAAACAAATTTAATCCAAGGTTATCCCGAGCAACATTCGAGCATAGATTCTGAAGTGTTTTTTTTTTAACAAATAAAACCATAAATACAAATAGTATGACGTCCTTTTTGACAAAGGGGCAACGTTAAGGGGGATGTATTGTCGCCATTTTGTATGCACTGACGTTTCATCAAACCTTTTGTTTCAATTTTATTTCTGTACTCTTAACTTCGCTAGAGCATTCATACTGACCGAAGATCTAACGTCACAAGTAACTGTATTCTGTGAATGTATTGTGTGGATAGAAACCGTACAAAGTAATTAATCAATATTCTATTCCATACGTTCCTATAGGTAGAGGCATACAGAAAAACTTGCTTTAAATAAAGAACAAAATGTAATAATGAAATTGAAATACAAAATCATTCCAAAAAAATAAATACATTTTTTTTAAACAGATGTTATTACTCAATCACAATAATAACGTATTATTATTTTTAATGTAATATTTAAAAACACTGCGTACTACGTGCTGCAAACATAATTTAGTTAATCAAGGACTTTCTCTGAAATTTAAATCAAATGAAACTCTTACAAATAGAATTAAAACTAATTTTACTGTAACTACGTAAAAACCAGAAGAAAAAATTACATAATAATACAGATTCACTCATATACGAATTCAAGCTATTCATAAATAACGAAATCTCAGTTGACCGTTACAACGTATCTAATTTGCGCGTTTAAAGTTACTTTCAGTCAGTAGAAAGCTTCACAAATATATGTATTTATACCCGTACGAACACCTGTAAAGACGCAGAATATACACCAGATAGCTATGGCATTATATCAAAGTTTCCTGTTGAAAAGCATTTACATGTTTGGTATACTGCTCTAAATGTGCACTTTTACCACAGAGGATGTGTAGCCCCACGTATACAGTAAGAAACGACGTATTCTTGGCATACATAATTTAATTCGACGGTGTCCTACATAAAAGGACAGTGCGCCAATTTTTGCCACCAGCAAAATAGGCTTAAAGTTTTTAGACTTGAAACAATCGCACAAAAAAAATTTAATGCTTTGAAGTTAATATTTATAGGAATAGGATATATGACTGAAATGCTTTTAGTAAAAGTACGTGTTCTTGGCTTGTGGGATTCAGTCGCTTCACAACTTGCTTGTCTTTCCCCGTTTCGGCAGTCGTTGAAGCTATAATCTTAAAGTAGTCTTTTGGCATACTGAAGGAACATTTTTAACTGAGCCAACACTGTTGACTAACTGAGGCAAATCTATCAACTGCGATAACTCTATTGACCCAGACAACCCTGTCAACTGGGACACTTCAGTTGGTCAACAGACTACCTGCAGGTAGCGGCTGCATCGACTACCAGATCGTCGAAAGACAAGAAAGCAGTAACTCTGCTGAGTCCCAAAATGCAATTGCATGAAGACAACTGCCGCGAAAGCCTGCGATGTGTTTTCAGAAAGACCGTTTCAAAGCTGAAAAATATTTAACTTACAGTTGCGGCATGACCTGTGTATGCACGGCAGAGCCTACGAAATGTTCTTACCCCTAGCAATCCAATCGTCCCTGTTAGAGAAATTTACCGAAGTAACTTTTTGAAGTGGTTGTAGAGTTCTTGCACGAAGTCGCGCACAGTATCAAAAATAAAACTGCACCCGTGCAAGTTATTCATTCATGAGCCAAGAAAATTTCAATAACACATAGCCAAAACCAATACATTAGGATTGTGTTCGAAACACACATGTTAATTATGTCAGATAAACAAGTTTTTATAAAAATATTTTTACTACGGTTTCGTAGCTATTGACACAGTGAGAGTTTTAAATTTATAGTAAATGTGGAAATTTGAGGCAGAAAGAGATATGCAGCAGTAAGACTCCTAGAAGAATATATGATTTTAAAGGTAGTTTATTAAAGAAGACAACATTTTAAAAATTTTATTTTTCGTAACGTATGTACCTGTATCCAGATAGAAATCAGGGTTAAGGAAAAAACAAACAGATACAAATAATAATGTTTGCTATAGCCTAAGCATTTGAAATATAAGAACTGTGAAAAAACTAATAACAAAAACGAAGAGAAAAAAATAATGTCCGGAGGGCTGGAAAGGTTAGGAGTAAATGATATAAAACAAACACTTCGGAATATCGTGGAGTAAATGTACGCAGGTAGGTAGGAAGGAAGGCAGGTAAGACAAACACTTCTCACACGGGCCGAAATTACGGAAGAGTTTACGGAAAGCCACAAGGCCACCCAGGGTAGGGTAAAACACCAACTTGAAACTTGTAAACAGTAACTCGAGGCAAGTTTCCCAGAGTTCAAACAGTAACTCGGGTAAAGTTTTCAAGCGTCTGAAAAGTCGCCAGGGCGGCTGCTCGATAAACCTGCTAGAGGGCAAGGTAATCAATCTGATTTCATCAGACGAAATACGCAAAATATTGCTAACAAGTGTGAACACTAGACATAACCGAGACAGAAGACACGAAACTGTTCGCACAATCTTCGAAATATGGAGGACAGAAGCAGGGAACACCTTTTTGGTCGCAAATTTACTTGAATTTTTTTACAGTGGTAAAGCACGAATTAAATAGTAAATAAATGTCGCATGAGAAAGGAGGGTCAGGGTATATTAAAGCCCGGATGTAGGCTTACAGCTTGGCACTCCTAGGCATCTGCTTGCACTGAAGGATGCCCTACAGTGGAGCAGCGCCGGAATGATAGGGGCGAGGAAACGGGAGATTCCCGAGGAAACCTGCTGACTAGTGACGTCGTACGGCATGACTCCTACATGAGAAGATACAGCGTCCGACCCCGCTGAGGATCAAACACGGTTCTCCTTGGTGGGAGGCGAGTAGACCAATCACTCTTCTGCCGTGGTCACCAACGAATGAATTTGATGATTACAACACTCCGGCCTAAGAGCCAATATAGAACATTATCTGCATTTCGTATGACTCGATGGCAGTTTAAATGTGAGTACCGTTGGTACAATAAATTCGTTCGTTGTGGGAAGTCCTCTGAACTGTGGATTCTGTTACTCTGAGGGTTACATTTTGAAGAAGTAAAATAAGGAGGTGAAGATTGTCAGCTATAATTTATCTAATCCTTTGATAAATATTAATTTTCAGAACATAGAACGTAAGACGTAAATACAAATGTTCGTTTGTTAATCTTCACTGTGTTTACCATTCACCTGATTGCAATGACATTTTTTGCGTGGTTTTGCAAGCGCCTGCGAAACTTAAAAAAAAAAAAAAAAAAAAAAAAAAAAAAAAAAAAAAAAAAAAAAAAAAAAAAAAAAAAAAAAAAAAAAAAAAAAAAAAAAAAAAAAAAAAAAAAAAAAAAAAAAAAAAAAAAAAAAAAAAAAAAAAAAAAAAAAAAAAAAAAAAAAAAAAAAAAAAAAAAAAAAAAAAAAAAAAAAAAAAAGTTGGGTTAGATGACAAAACGTGGTACTCAAGCAAATAAACCTTTAGTGAGTTATGTGTGTAACCTGTAAGGTTATTCTGCCAAAAATATATTACTTTGTGGTTATGGAACGGGGAGGGAAAATGCTGTAGAGGTGAAACAATTTTCTCTTTCAAAATGATACTAAAATGAGCATTTTACACCATTTAGCTATATTAAATTTTTGTGTCAGAAATATTATCTCATTAAATTGAAAACCCGGCGAACGAAGTGCATGTTCCAGATAGTAACATAAAAAACCATGCTTCTATCATCGCAAATGTGGCGTCAATGTGGATACAATTACTTGTAGATGTTTATTCACAAATATACCTTCGTTGATATGAAATACCTGGGCATGTGACTGAGAAAACTTGCCTGACTCCAGCATATCACTTCTCCTAAACCCCTAGAGAGATATCGTTTTTCTCCACATACCAAATATGAAATATCAATACGTTCCTATGAAAAAAACGAAGCATTTCTAAGGATGCAGCAGTTTTTCCTTTATTTGATTTCTCTACAGAGAAATCAATTGTCAGAACTATAAGCGCGGAGCCTTAATTTTCGCTAAAAGAATTTAACCAGAGTTTGTTTCATTGTCTTACGTGGACATCTGCAGCTCTGCTTCATGTTTACTTGTAGAGTGTCTTCGTGTAGAGGCGTCACTTCTAGACTGCGCCAATCAGAACAAGGCTACAATGACACCATGTGTCTGAGATTAGCAGGAAGAACCTGAAGATGCTGAGCGATATAAACATTCAGTTATTGGCCATGCATCACAGCTGCAGATGTGCGTGTATAGACATTGTAACAAAGAGGCGCAAAAATATTTCTGCGAAAATTAGCAGTCCCTAGCTACAAATATTTTAATTGTACTGCTGTGCTGATTTAAAAAATAATACATTTTTAAACCATCCACGTCTACAAAAATCCGAAAATGAGTTAAGTATATTTTGTATGCAAGTTAGGTGAGATACACACGAATTCATAATCAGGTTCAATTACAACATTATCTGCCCCATTTAAAAACCAGGCGAAACTTCGTATTTTCGTACAAATCCAGAATGTCCACCCCACTGCAGTAATTGTACATTCAAAACAAAGACACAACAGTTGCAACCTACTGAATGATGTAAATTTACGAAATGTTTACTTTGACAAGTTTACTGACTTTGAGAACAAGGCATGACTGTAATAGCCATTAGGAAATAATATTTTTTTTATGAAGCGACAAACGAAATATAATATTAATTTACCTCATAGTACTAACCTCAGTTTGATAGCTAAAATGACGTAAATCATTAAACTTGACATATTAACTTTCCAGTAAATTGATAAGGTGGACATATCTGGTTTTGAAAGTGTCCTCCTCAATTGTAGCCATAACCACACACTCTGACGATACTATTGGATAGCACTCATTTTTAGTTCCAGAGTGAGTATTTTCGTCCTCACAACGTATGATGTAATATTTGTTTTGTGTCCTTTGCTGGCTAAACCAATGAATAGATATGTGCAGGATTTTACATAATAGAGCTGATGTCAGTTAACTACTAAAAGTATTACAAACAAGCATTTAATGCAAGGGTTTGGTGATGGTGATCAAACGCACACTGCGACTTGACACGTTGTTCCGCTCTGGTATACCTGGCAACACGGCATCTAGTCATGCGTGACCAATAGGGACGAAGGAGTGAAAGGGTTTGGAGCCGCGCCACGACGCATCTTCTTAACGGGAGTCCTGCTATTACGTCATGTCTCCGCAAGAGACGAACTGAACATCTGGGGCACCCTGTAGTGTCTCGTCTCTCATACGTCATACGTCTTGTCACAGAACAAATATTGACCAAAGATGTCAGAGAAAATAATCTCGCACCACTATGTCTCGATGTTTGGCGTGTAAGATCGTGCAATATCTACGTTATTTCATGGCAGTAGACTAGATTGCAAGCTGCTGTACGTTGTTTCGAGGTCTCCTGTTGGCCCACAATGTCGTGGCCTGCCTCAGAGATCGCTTCTTAACTATTCGCGAAAAAAAAATGGGGATATTACCTATCTTTCAACTCTGTTCTAATAAAAATTACGGCATCACAGTTTCTTTATTAGCATCCAACATAACCCGAGACAAACGTAAATAAAGAGTGTGTTTATATTAGCTCGGTAAAAACGAGTGCCGCTATGTTGACGTCCCTGTGACGTCATTGTACTTGTTACTGCATGTCTGTTTACTCTAACTCTACAGTAATTTACGTTTATTTCGTGAAATTGTGTTAAATCCAATTGTTTGTGTGGTAAGAACGGGTATGGCTGGGACTACCTAACAGTTGTGTCTATAGCAGCTCCTTTGTACAGCAATACAATTAAATTTACTCCAAAACAATATTTACTACAGCGCCGTGTAACAATACAAGACGGACTGAAGGGTTTACAAAAAAAACCGTAAAACAGTCTGCTACTAACGACAAAATGAAGTTAATGTATGTAGTGGTTATTTCAGTGTATTGTGCGCAGTATGACACGGTAAGCAAGAAACAAATATGTTCTTTTAAGTTAAAAATTGGTAACATATCTCGACATATGCTCGATTTACTGTGTATTTGCTGTTCCGATCTGAGACCGCCCCGCTTGTAGAAACGGCTTACCCAATAGGCGGATTCAGGACACCTGTAAATTGGCTGATAAATCGAGATGTGGGCGGAGTTGTGCGAAATGCGTCAATAGACGGCATCACAGCTACGACAGTTTTTACTGGTGTTCACAAGAAACGTAACAATAATTGGAGAAAATGATTGATTTTTAATAGATAAATTAATGTGTTATATTATTTCCCCAACTCGCGCGATCGGAACGCTAGATATGCCGAGGTCTCTAAAAACCAGCATGTTTGCTTAAACGAATGCAAGCTGTTAGCTCGGTAGGTTCACTTTATGGATGCATGCGACCTTCATACAGTTGACTTCAAACCAAAATGTATTATTATCGAGCGGATCCGGCACTATTAAATGAATTGGTGGTAAGTTATTTTACCACCTCGGAATTTGAATTAAACGGACAAACTCAAACCTGCCACTGAAACGTCGCAATATGAGATAACTACCTCGCTGTCTTCATTCCTCTCAACTCAATAGCAGTGAAATCTTCGTTATTAACAAATAAAATCTTGGTTCAGTTGTAACGTTCTATGTACTGACAGCGAGTAAATTTTACGAGTTAGCTTTTAAGTAACTAGGTCCATTTAATTTGCCCAGTTTTTTAAGTCAGTGTAAAATTACAAAACTTACTGTAATGCCTTATGGGCGGGTGGCTAATGAAAACAACTGTCCAATTACGTCATACGCGTGTTAGCCAATAAGATCGTGTTTACAATGTTTACGGCGGCGTTTTGAATATATGGAATTTTCGAAGCTCAATAATTTGAACATTAAAATACGCAATGAATTATTACTTTACGTGGTTGCATCTGGTGCGAAAATATTTTGGAAGAATCATGTAAATATGGAATAGTTTTTCTAGGTACTATAAGGTCCCGCGGTGGCCGAGGGGCCAGACCACTTGCCTCCCACCAAGGCGATCCGGGTTCGATTCTCGGCGTGGTCAGTCGCCGGATTTTCGTGTCGTGCCGGACGATGCCGTTGGTCGGCGGGTTTTCCCGGGGATTTCACGTTTCCCCCGGCCTTTCATTCCGACACTACTCCATACTCACCTCGTATCACCCTTAACCAGCGCTAAAGACCTCGATGTTAACCGCTGTCCAAACTCTCTCACTCATTCTCTTTCTTTGGGTACTATCCCCAATATTTGCATTTTAACATAAAAAGCTATCCCCTAGACACTGCTATGTGTGTGTAGTTGACAACGCCAAATGTAATTTTTTGTGTATGCAGGTTTTTTTTTTGGCACATCTGAAAATTTTTATTTTCCATAAAATTTCTGTGGCAGTAAACACACGGATACGCCAGAGATTATTGCTGTTTGTAGTCACGTGTGTTCCAATGTTCCTGACTCGGCACTATCGCATATTTTCAAATGATTCAGTACGAATCTCTACGTGCAGTAACACAAATATTTATTAATGCTACCTGTATATAACACTTTTGGTTATCAAAATAAGAATATTAGATTTGCTTCGTTTCATCATAAAAAACATATACATTGCGTAGTATAAAACACTTGGATTTACTCCAACCTTTCTATTTGTGTAACTTGTAATCGATGACTAGGTTCAGTAAAGTCAAAAGTGCTGCCAAGAGTTCGTACAACATTTTTAGGACGTATACTTTTGCCATCAGTGAAATTTCTGGTCTTTTTGGTTGATTATCAATACATTTTCTAAGTTCCTAATACAGGATGTAGAAAGTGTTGGCTACGAATTGGTGCCAGTTATCGGCTTGGACACTCTGACCGATTTTGCGTTCTGCCACACGGTTATTGAAATTGTGGGAAAAAAGTCAGCTAAATAGCTGTTCCAGTTACATGTATCCAAGAAAGGTTTGTACAAAGTTGAGTATTGTTTATACAGCGCCTGCCGAGGCTGCAACCAACGTTACACTCACGTTCCGATGGTTGCCTACTTCAAGGCGTTGCTGACCTATTAACACATTCAGAACTGCATTTTGTAAAAGAACTAATAATACAGGTTGTATTCCCACTAACCACTGTAGTATTGGTTCCAACAACATAAGATACGTCTATAAAACTGTGTTACCGTTATTGGTGACGTTCAGATAATAAAGTCTGTGTTTTCGTTGTTGTGTTGCTTGTGTTAACATATTGGTGTCTCTTGTTGGTGTTGGTATCATTGTCCTCGTGCATATTTGTTGTCATTTTGATACACCGTTTTTTAATGTTGCATTTTATTGTTCATCTTTTTCTGTGTCGTTTTTCTTGAGATAACGACTGTAATCCGTTCCGGAATAAACTTGTGCTGTTAATTTCTACAACGTGTCGCAGAACAAACAGACGCCGTTGCTACATCTGAGAGGAAATGTCGTCTACCACTATTTGATCAGACGCTCCGACAAGTAGTTATGAATTGAAAGAAGTAGCCAATCAGTTTCGCTCCAGCGGCAAGACAAGGAGGAGGGGGAGGGGGGTTGATTGGAGAGTGCGAGAGGTACAGCGATACTCGAGCTAATGTGGACGTGTGCGAATAATTGCGCGCACATGATTGGCTACTTATTTAAATTCATAAGTACTTATCGGTGCGTCTCATCAAATAGTGGTAGATGACATTTCCTTTTAGACTTTTATTTTCTGTCAGACGCAACAACGGCGTCCGTTTCTTCTGGGACACGTTGAATATCACGTTTTCATGTCGTTCATCTGGAAAAAGACTGCATGAATTTACTGAATTGTATGTTGCATGTCTGTTGAAAACAGCCAGCTAATGGCGTCATTTTTTTCGCTTTTTGCTTAACTGTGGTGTTTCTGCAACTCGGCAACACTTGCTTGCAGTGGCTTGTGTGAAAAACAGCGCTTCAGTTAAAAATACAGCTAGTTGTCTGTGAGAGGAAGAGAATGTAAACAAAGGCTTCATTTATTCACGTGAAGTATTTATACTACTTGTATAAGTAGTTGTGTAGAGTAAATGAAGTTTAGCGAAGAAATTTGTAATTCTTTCGACAAAATTAATTTATAATTATTTTACAATCATCACGGTAAAATAGTTAAAAAGTTTATTCTACATATCAAGACGTTAATACCATGTCACCTTAGTTACCATAATGAAGAACATTGTTAATTTTGATACTTTCAATTTCGCGCGGCCTGTAAAAATATTACCAAACAAAGATTTATTTAAAAAATAAATAATTATTAAATATTTTAAATATACCCATCGCAACTTAAAATGCGCAAATACATTACACAGAATTGAAAGTTTTTAACTCTTAAACAGTACGGAACACTCACCGCACTGCCGCGTAAAAATAGAGCAAATGTTGAGAACATTTACTTAACAAGTTTGGCAACACTGATAGGCTTATCATAAAATACATAGGAACACTACCATTGATGAACGGGAAACAGTTCTAATATGCATCTTAATACTCCTATACGTCGGTGTACTAATTTGTAAATAATATTTCACAGTGTATTACAAGGCATTTTTTAAAGGTCAAAAGCACAATTATAGAAGAGACAAGAGTCATAACAGAAGTTAAATAAGTAAACAAATGACGGGCGGCTGCTCCAACTTAAAAATAGGCGTGGGTCGGTTGTTTGACGAAATGTCCGATGTCGAGGCTATGAATGGACTGTGTCTTGCGTAACGCCATCAGGCCAGTGGCGTAACTCGCAGCGGGAGACAGACTGAAATAAACATTGACTGTCCATCAATACGCACCGAGCTCTGACTATATTATGTTATATAGCCTCTGGACAAGACACTTTAGTTCAGTGTCTCCTCGCTGGCAGTTGGTCAGTGTGTACTTGGATAATGTGTGGTAGGCGTTACGTACTTGTACAAGATGTAGCAGGCAGATGAACGGCTAATAACCAATTCAACTTATAAATTAACTCCTTATAGTATTGTTAAACACTGAAAAATAAAACTATTGTTGTAGACACCATACTTCTGTTAAAATACGGACAACAATCCAGTTTGTTTGTCGGTACTATCTACGTTTTTCCTACAACAACCGGTTCAGGATATATAACAGTGTGTTCCGTAAGAGAAATATGCTCTTTACTCCATCTACAGAACATTTTGCTACTTATACATATCTGATTGTTATAGGAACAATCAAGATATTAACAGCGAACTAACTGGACCGTTATCCCTATTTTAACAGAAGTACGGTACCTACAACAATACTATACTTTCAGTGAAGCAAGAAAAATATTTTTGCATCATTTGGTTTTAAGGGATTGTTCCTTAGTTTTGCAGTGATTTCGAAAATATCTTTTTAATTGCTACCTATTACGCATATCAAAACGTTGTTCCTAATTTTGACACTAATGCGTCATAATTTGTAGCTGAATCTTTTTTGTAGCAATGCACTGAACATTTTTGTAGATGTCACCCAAAGTACCGCGACACCGCGTTATTTGTCGTGAAAATAAGCTAAAATGAAGCAAAATATATATGTGTTTTGCTGATGAATTGTACATTATTTTTGAAAACGCACCCACAGTATTGTTCATTGTGTGACTGCACATTGTCTAAAATATTTTCAAAACTTTTGGTTAAAAAAACATATCAGTTATTGGCACTAGTCTGAAAAAAAAACTAGGGAACAATCCCTTAATAACTTAGATTCACATCTGCAGCTATGTTTCTTGGTCAATGATTGGGTTCTTTCAACTCTTCTTGGCAATTCACAGACGTATGGCGTCACAATAACCTTCTCTGATTGGCGTAGTATAGTGAGAGGCGTGTCTGAGCAAATCCACGCTGCCAAGAATAGAGCTGCCGCTGTACGCATAAGGTATTGAAAGAAACCAGAGCAAAAATTTATATTTTGCGATAAACTCGTGGCTTTGTGAATGAATGAATACGTACGAAATAAAGGTGGGATTATGTCGCATACGGTGATGTACACTGTACATTTTGTTTTGCATATACCACCTAGATTTATGGGAATGTTAAGAATGTAGGTACGGAAAAATTGTTCCGCCACTGATACATGGTAGATTTCACACACAAATGTTTGGAAACACCAAACGTATACTTACATTGCCAGATTTGATTTGGACAGTAGCAATGCTTATCAATTGCTCTATTTACAATCTGAAATATTATTAAGTCTCCCATACTGCGTTTGTTTCAGTGCCTTACGTGCACGTCTGCAGCTGTGCTTCATGGTTATTGGCAGGGTTTCTATGTGAAGAGCCGTATCTCATTTGACTGAGCCAATTACAATAACTTTCCTGCAACACCACACGTCTGTGATTTGCCTGCAGAATCGCACGGCTAGAGAGAGTTAAAATATCCAATCACTGACCACGAAGCAGAACTGCAGATGTGCACATAAGTCAGTGAAACAAAAGTGGGGCAAAATTCTTTTCGCGTAAATCAGGGGTCTCTGTGCGTCATTGAGACCCAGTAATACAGAAGTATTTTCACCTTAAGAGTTAGTAGACCATAGGTTATTTTATGCTTGAGGCACGGAAACGGGGAAGGCGATAAGTCCAATATAACCCGTGCGTCAAACACCTCATCGCCTCTAGGTGCAGAGAACTAAACTAGCTGCAGTGTTTACGTAGTAACTGTTTTTCAACGGGACTTCAAGCGATGACCGTATAATTTTATTGTGGAAAGTATGTGGTAAAGTCCAATGCAGGTTTCTGTGATTTTGTTTTACGGTTACGGTTGATATTTTCTCGGCTACAGCAACGTGAAAAAGTCATTTTTAGCAGTTTTGAGGAGCTTCATAATCATGTTTTTAATTGCCGGACTGCATTTTTAAAATCATAGGGACTTAATTTGAAGTGTGATTTCTTTTCGTAGATAAACGCATTGGAAACATTTTTAGTAACTGTACATGAAAAATGACTATACGTACCACGCTACAGCACGCCTCACTCTTAAGGCCATGCTCTTTATTTTCTAATGTTTTTGTGATAATTATTTTTTAAACTTAAAACGATAGTAGATATCAAAATTATGTCCGGCAGATTTGTTAAAAATAGTTATTGACGTTACAGGTTTTTTTTTTCAAAGCAATAAATGATACAGTTTCGACTAAAAAACAATTAACAAGAATTTCGTTAATTACATAATTAACTACAACCATAGTATTTACTGTCTCGAAAAAATCAGCCGACATGGAGAAGCCCGATTTTAAACAACACCACCAGACAGATATTTGATATCTGCTCTCGTTTAGGCTTAACAAAATAACTATCCATAAAAAGTAGAAACAAGAGAGTATGTCAAGTGGTTAAGAAAGATATTATCACTGTCGTGGATTAATTTAACTATCGCTATTACATTTAAGATAATTTTTGTACATCATTGTCGGCCATTGTGAATAACGTGCCTCGACGTGTGTGTTTAGCATAGATAAAACATGTTTTTATTTGGCTCGTAAAATTTGATGGCAGGAAATGTTTCGTAATTCACTTTATTCAATAATACAACTCAGAGTAATAAATTAAATTTATTGATGGTTAATTAAATTTGTCAGCAAAGGGATATCCCACGCTTAAACATCTGAAATATTTTATAGAATAGCAAAAAAATTTTTATTATAATCGTACCGAATACAACTATATTTATTGACATGATCTCTAATAACCTCTATTCCTATTTATTTTCAATAAAGCTAAAATAAAAATGAAATGTATACTGTTTTGAGAACATTTTTTTTCCGAACCTATGTACCGCGAGGTTTTTAATTCATGTTCCAGTATCACTACACTGTAAAAAAACTTCCTAAAACGTTTAGGAAGTAATTAACCTAAACACATTATGGGACAGCTACCAAACTTCCGCCTTGTAAATATGCAAACTGTTACAGTTGTTACAATACAAGTCTGGTAACTTCAGTATACACTTGACTGTTTTATAAAAAGTTTAGGAATGCTACCATGGATGTCTGGGAAACCATTATACCATACCTACTTTCTTAGCGTTCCAATACGAACATGTGGCAAATTTACTACCTATTTATTAGAGTGTAGATCCAGTGATTTTTGGTGAAAATAATTTTGCAACAATATGTTTCAGTGGCTTACGTGCACATCTGCAGCTCTGCTTCGTGGCAAATGATTGGGCGTTTTTAAATATCTGTGTCTCGGGGTTCTACCCGCCAATCATCTACGTGTGACGTTGCAGTAACCTTGCTATGGTTGGTCCAGTCAAATGAGAGTATAAATACACTTTGCCAATAACCGTGGAGCAGATCTGCAGATGAGCACTAAGGCATTGTAACAAGTCAGTTTCTAACTCTTTTCCACGAGAAATTCTGTATAAGTATGTATTCTGTGTCTGCATATATACGACGCCGTGACGCAGGTGAATGCGGTAACGGGTCGACGTATGTGCGGTAAAACAATCGAGGACAGTTGCTCTTGTAGGCTGGGGGAGGGAGAAGAATTTTGTTGCCCTCGTAATGTAGTCGTGGGGGTGACATCAGCATATAGTAGAGGGGAGGGGGATATGTGCTGCGTGTTTTTAAAGGGTAGTTTTAGTGGCGTGAAGAGGGCGTTATTTAAAGGAACGCCTACAGCAGAGAACGCCTGGCAATGATGACCAGCAAAGTGGCGAACTGCAAGCGGCTGGTGCATTGGGACGTGTATTTTAATACTGTTTTGCAGCGCAGACCGGCCTGTCTTACGCATCCAGTGGCGTTCGTATAAATACGTTACAAATTATGAAGCATTTGCTACCTTTAACGAAAAATATTCACCTTTGCGTATTAATGAGATAATATCTGTAATAATACTTAAATTAAAATTTTAAAACACTCGGCGCATTAAACGAGTTCTGAAACAGTAAACTGACAATAATAATTCTTTCAACTTACTGTTGACCCTCAAATGCATCGGCAAACAGCCAAGAAAACAGAACAGGTAGTTTAAATTAGCAAACTTGAAACAGAAGACGTAACTGCATCAAAACTTATGTATATTGTGGGTACATATATGACAATTCCAAAAGATAAGGCAAAAACGGAACGTATGAAATATTTTAGTTAAGTTTTTGGATTGATACGTCATTTTGTGAATTTGGACTTGTTTTGTTATATTCTGTTTCAATTTGGCTAGTTTTTAGCTAGACAATAATTTGGAACTATTATTTTTTAACTTTAAAGAATATTTTTATGTAACGGTTATTTAATTTTTATTTTGTCTGTTAATTGTTGCTTTTTAAACATTTATACTTGTACAACTGTTGTAAATACTACATTAAATAAAATTTAATTTTTATACAATTTGAGAAGTATTGAAGTATTTGTTGTCATAAAAAAAACCATCGAAAACGTCCAAGCGCTTGGGATCCACAAAGACACAGACAGATACAGAAGAACTGACACAAAAAACAGACACACAGAAAAACAGACATACAGACTGAAATGGCCGTTAAACTTAGGCCTATAACACATCTCCATTCTTGTCGGGGTTTGAAAAGTGTAAGAAAACTAACAAAGAAGTGGACACTTCACTATCTCTTATCTTAATATTCTTTTTCTTGTTTCTATTTTTCTTAAAACAACAGATACCACTTTGCTTGCCCCACATATTTGTTATCGAATAAAACGAAAATAAATATTTTCTGAACTTGAAACTTTATTTCAATATCAGTGTTTATGGATGAACTGATGTTCACGTGAGCTACTTTTTTGATTGCGTCATTGTTCATTTAGCTCGTCTTGTAGGACTCTGAACCAATAGTAAACCTGCCTGAAATAATTTCAAACACTGCCGCGCTATTGCCACATGTACAACTGGCCACTCACTGTAGCATCGTCTAATGTACAAATATTTGAAAACATAGTATACACAGGACTGTGGAGAGCAGTTGACAGGTTTCTGTACTCACGACTTTTACACGCCTCTGTAACTTCCCTATTCATCATTGGCGTATCGTGGTCATGTACCAAGGCATGCGATATAAACTTCGACTATACACTTAGAGCATGTGGACCCAATGTGCCTACCTCTCATATACAATATTGTATAGACCGAGGAATGTTTTGTCTCTTCTACGCTACTGTAAGAAGACTGTACCTGCTTCTACAAGTCAAATGGTCTCACAGACAACTCAGTGTTGATTATAGTTATACGTACGTAAATGTCGCAGATACATTCCAGGTCAGGTTCAACGCCAATTATGTATACTTCATTGTCATGTCTGTGACTTGCTGGCGGCTGTCACGAAACGCGTTTGACTACTGCAAGCCAGTAGTAAATAAGGAAATAATGCGAAGTGCTATCGCTTGCTACCTGCTTGTACGGTTACAAGCCAATAGATAATCGATTGTGGCCAGTGGGTGTATAGGACTGACAAGTCTAGGCTGCTGCCAGATGAATCCACGAAACTGACGTAGCTCTAATTATAGTCACTGCTTAGCACCGCAGACCTTGGAACACTACGACGATACGCCACTGATAATCACATATTTTAAAATAAGATAAATCACTTTTGATTTTAAAACATGTAATACAAATATGTTCGTCCGCTTGACTCAGTGGTCGTAGCCGATAGGCATATGGTTGTCGGTTCGATTCACGACCAGGGAGATGCAAATTGAATGCTCTCCGGGTTGAGAACTGGGTGTTGTTATAGTCTCCTCACCCACATCCCTGTGACACAATGTTGAACCTCCGCAGTATCACATACTAGATAGTAATACAGATGTGAAATGACGTGGCGGCTCGTTTGATAGGGCGAACTCGGCCGCTTATGGCTGCCCGAGGTTGTTGATACTACCCCCGTGTATGTTTGGCTCATACATGTTACTGCAGGTTTCCTATTGGCCTGGCTGCCAGCTAGCAGGGCAACCACCTAATTCGCCATGTTGCTGGCCAGGGAAGCCATTTTGCTGGCGTGTGTGACTGAGTTTGCTGTCCTACCGGCTATTTCACTTCTGTATTCCTAAATATTCTGAGGCAGTATCACCCTCGACCACGGCCGTAGAAGAACAGGTCTGGACACTCGCCTGGATATTTGACCCCCTTGTTGTTTGGCTGTAGTTCACCAAGTTACCGAGAATATTGTGTTTTATTGTCGCTTCAGTTAGGGCGGTCGGACTCAAACTACGTCCACTTCCTTTCCACTTAGATAAACAATTTATCAGAACGTATTTTTTTATCAATTTATGAAATACTTCCTTCGCTCACAAATTTAAGAAAAGGCTCCAGCAATCTTAATTTACTTTATAAATTTAACAATGGAAAGAAGTGGGCGGAGTTTGAGTCCGACCGCCTGGATTACAGCGCCAAAAAGTACGACATTCTCGGTAACTTGACGAACTGCAGCCAAACAACAAGGGGGTCAAGCAAAATACATTGTTAGATAGGCGAGTGTCCAGACCTGTTCTTCTACGACCGTGCCCTCGACTAACAGCTGTGGATGTCTTCCTCTGAGGTACGGTAAGTGGGTTTTACGTCTCAGTCAACAGCGAGGTCATCACAGACGGCGACAGGAACTAGGAGAGGACTCGGCCATGGCCTTTGTTAAGGAACCAACCCAGCAACCGCCTGGAGCGATTTCGGGAAACCATGGAAAACCGAAATAATGACGGCCGGAGCCGGGATCGTAGCTGAGCCTCCAGAACGCGAGGCCAACATATTACCGTTGCGTTACATCACTCGGTGTTCCCATTGCGTCCTTTAACTTCCAGACTTTCACGTAAAAAATGGAAACGACGTAGAGATTAATACAAATATAAGCCAAACATCATTAGATGACATTAAATCTCGAACAACATAACGATTAACGGAACTGCCTGCTTTAATTACAGTCAGTGAATTTATGTATGGACTCACCGTTTAAAAAAATTGTTCTTAATGAGAAATATTAAGATATGGGAGAATTTACAAAAAAAAGTTCTTTTTGTGAAAACCAAATACAACATTACGTATAACATACTGAAGAATTGTACAAATTAAGTGTTACAGATCTGCATGTCAATATTTTGGAATCTACGAAGACGAAAAAAATCTAACGAACAATACATAAAAATGCACAATTTCTGCACCTTAGTTCAACATACGTGACTAATGTATCAAACATAGCACACGGGTTGGATTGTTATACTGTGGAATGCCATTGCAGATTTTATTGACAGCTACATTCTAGACGAGTCGTATTTGAGTGTACGGTAGGCATTGAGCGACGTAGCATTCCACAGCAAGATGATCCAGCCCGCTCACCCCTGAGACATGCAGTATTGGCTAATAACGGCGCGTTTTCAAGTTTGTGTTCATCAAATGTTTTTGTTCCTTTAGGTGTGAGGAATGTTTCCCCAAAACTTTGACGAGTAATTTTGCAACATTCTGTGATTTTATGTGGTAGTTTTCTTCCAGAAATTATTTCACGTACAAAACGCTTTTTTAAGAAAACTTACTGTTAAAGTTGGCCCATTAGGAAGTAATTAATTTCTGTACCGGTCTCTCATTTAAACTCTGTGCCTGCAAACTGGATTGGCAGAACACTTAACAGGAAATAGATGCTAATAATTATTATAATGCGGTATGTTGGTTTCCTGCTGTCACAATCCAAGGACTTGCGAAGGACCTGAACTGTACGAGGAAACAAATGAATGTCCTTACATTGTGGTCAGCTTCGACTCTAGGACTGACCTTCACACGTGTAATAACGGTGTTTGTTAAGTTACTTGTGACCCTCCCTTCACCATGAAATCACACAGCATAAGTGTTGTTTTCTTTGTTTATGGAGAGGATTTTTCACAACTTTGATTCAATGCCTTACGTGCATACCTGGACCTTTGCTTCGTGATAATTGGCAGCTTGTCTTTGCGTAGAGTTGTCACTTATTTCACTGAGCCAATCAGAAGAAGTTTACTGTACTACACGGCTGTGATTAGCACGTAGAACCACATGACCTTGAGATTTGAAAACGTTCAATCACAGACAACGAAGCAGAGCTGCACATGTGAACTTAGGGTAGTGAAAAGTTGGTGCTAAAATCTTCTCGCTGAAACTACCGGCCCCTTGTCATACTTGAAATGAGCAAACTCGGGCTAATTTCTTAATTGGCCAGTGACAACGCTTTTGAAATTTTCTTACCTTATTCTTATACGTTGCCACTAATTACTGTATTGTCTTCTAGAAGACGTTCACTGACGGTCAGCCGGGCATCACGCAAGATTAATTTCAAATTCAGAACTCGCTTACTGTAATTTGTTCACCTGCCTCCAATAGAGACGTTTAGGTGAGTAAAGCGAATGCTTGTCAAAAAAAAATTGTTATTTTATATTACTACTTGAATCATATTTTATTTGTGGGTATTACGTATTTATTTACCACAGAGTGTGAAATGTAAAATTATTCTGATAATTTGTATCTCTGACATATGATAACTTTGTTTATGCTAATATTGTATAGATGCTAAACTTTACTAGTGTTACTGAATTTTACTAGAGGTATCTGATAGTTATTTGAAATTGTAAATGTTTAAAAAAATAGTTAAATTATATATTTTAATTGGTTTAACGTAATATGAGTAAAAATTAGCAGTAAATTCTAAAAAGCGCTTATGTCAACGAGGAAAGTGTGAACTCTGAGTGAAATTCTTCGTTGCTATAAACAGTCTAAAATGTGTATTTAGTCTGGCAGGCGGTGATAAATGGACGTACCTTTTGAATAGCTTCAAACAAGGACGAGGATACTAAAAATGATTTTAGAAGAGACCTGGATTGAGTTCATTTTCAATAACTGAGAACCCCAGCTAGAACTTCCGACGTGGGATATGCCCTTAACGAAGGGTTCTGGTATTGTTCAAGAAAATTCTAAGGAACACACGCCATAAACTAAAGGCTACAGAATTACGTCAGAAGTCATTATCACCAGAGAGCATTTAATAATGTGTGGCTAACTCATTTGGATATATATTACTATTGTACATTTTATAATCAGTGCTGTGGTGTCAGTTTTACTGTGGCAAATGTTTAATAACCAACCCTGAGTTAACTGCTGTGAGTTAGTTAAACATCTTTTTAGTAACTTATAAAAATTGTCAGAACCATGAAAATTCTCCCTTTTCCCCGGCGCTAGTGATTGTGAACTAAGCATGTTAGTGAGTAAAATGTTGTTTTGGGTTATGTTTCACCACATAATATCACTACAAATTGTATATTAGTAAAGGCATTAATTATTCTAGCCAAGGGAAATAATCAAGTATTAAATTGTTCTGTGGCGTCTTTCATTTAAAATGTTTAACAACTCAAGCACTAAAATTGCAATAAAACTACGTTGTACATAAGTAAGTAAAGCAACACACACACACACACACACACACACACACTGATAAATCTGTTCACATCTTTCCATTAGTTGTGCTTAGCAAAACCAAGCTTAGTATCATGAAGGTTGTGTTGAGCTCTATCCACTCTAGGTTGTGGGAAGTGCATGTAACAAGAGTTTCACGAAAATATTTTTCCCCATTTTGTTTTAATGCCTTACGTGCAAGTCTGCAGTTTTGCTTCGTGTTCAACGAGTAGATTTTAAAATTTTTTTTATCACCCAGCGTCTTGTGGATTTACCATCTAACGACAGACGTGTGATGTCGCAGTAACATTCTCTGGCCCAGCCAAATATGTAACACCTCTACGCGAAGACACGCTTCAAATAACAAGGAAGTATTGCTGCATATGTGCGCACAAGGCATTGAAACACATTGTTGCAAAAATCTTTCCGCGAAAAACAGGGGCCCCTGCTAACTTATTGTAGACAAATAAAGGTTATTAGGTAGTGAGCTTCACGTTTCGTAAAAGACGAGGTTATAAGATACAATGACAAACAACTTGAAACAATCACAGGACCTATGTCACGGCACTTGTTACGAAACCGTCCCAGCGTTCGTCCGGTGATATTTTGAGAAACTATTTGATATGCTTTTTCTGTGACACATAAAGTCATTGTAATTTATTGTAAATGTAGCAAAATATAATATAATAAAACATAATACAATGCAATATAATATAGAATATAGAATATAACATAATATAATGCAATATAATATAATACAACATAAATTAATATAAATTAATACAATATAACATAATACAATGCAATATAACATAATATAAATGAATATAATGTAATACAATGCAATATAATATAACATAACATAATACAATGCAATATAACATAAATTATAATATAATATGACATAATACAATGCAATATAATATAACATAAATTAATATAATATAATTTAACACAATACAATGCAATATAATAATATATAAATTAGTAAAATATAACATAATACAATGCAATATAATATAATATAAATTATTATAATATAAATTAATATAATATAACATAATAAAATGCAATATAAAATAATATAAATTAATATAATATCTATGTAATACGTTTCATATTTTATTTTAAAAACTTTAATCTGAATATTTTCAAGGCGCTAAGAGTCTGTTTCCGCAATGGAATTCCAAACAACAGAGCAATATTCAAGTTTAGATGTAACTAAAGAATATAACAAACAAAGCAGAGAAACGCTATTAGTAGCTTGTTTAGTGACATGAGAAATTAGACCTGCAGTTCTTAACACACTGTTAACTAACATATCTATGTGGTGGTGGAACAATAATTTTGTATCTAACAATATTCCTAGATCGCGGACAGATATCACGCGGTTTATTACGGTCTGTTTTATATGGTAACTAGCAGACTCCCGCGGCTTTGCTCGCGAGTATAATTCGTAACTGATAATATTTACTTTAATTTAATAACCTCCTTGCACACCAGATTGGCACTTCAGTCATCAAGTGTTAGAATGTCCAAGCGGCTAGTTGAACTAATTCTGCAGCAGGATAAGTAGCTATAGCTGTCCACGCGAAAAGCAGTCTTAAGTTTGTCCCTGCCACTAACAGCGACTACTCCTGGGCCTTATTTA
>PNEQ01055588.1:0-45927 GCA_003012365.1 Medauroidea extradentata
TGGGGGGGGGGGGTAAAATTATGTTAAGGGCTATTAATGTCCGTTTTAGAAACATTTTGAAAATGAAAATTATTCCACAAAAAATTTTTGGGTATCCTGTTCTGCCACTGTGCCCCGTTTTGTCTCACACCTCCCCCGAACTATAGTTTGTTTTGGTAGAAATACAATTTTTTTTTCATTAAATTAAAATATTTTTGGGCACTCCGTTTTGCCCCGATACTCTATTTTGATCCGCCTCCCTCCAAAAATTAGTCTTTTTTATTCAGCTAAAAACTTTGTGGATGCACGCACAACTCACCAAGGTTTTATAGTTTTTTTACTAAGTTTTTCGGGCATCCCATTCTGCGTTTCTATTCCGTTTTGCCCCCTTGTTTTAAAAATTATAATTCGAACATTTTTTCATTAAATTTTTTAGGCATCCTGTTTTGTCCCTCTACCTCGCTATGCCTTCCTCCGCCCAATTTTTTACAGAAATGTCATCGTAGTTGGATGGCTGTTATTGAACCGCATAGAAGACAAACAAACAGTCATTTTTGTGACACAAGTTAGCAGTTATAATTTATTGGTTTGTGGACATACGCCATTGCTCATGTTTTGCTGATCCAACTTGATCCAACAAGCTAGCAGTCCGCCTTCTTCATTGCCTGCATGTAAAACTGATAACAGCAAGTATTTACTTCAATTGAAGGACCTCTTTGTACGCCAGAATATTATCTCGGTCATCAAGTGTTAATAATAACAAAACTGCAAGTTTGGCTTATTTTGCAGCTAGCTACGTAGCTATAGCTGTCATGTGAAAAATCGTCCTTAGTCTATCCTTGCCAACCTTAACAATTGTTCCGGGCCTTATTTATAGTCATAGTAAAACAGACCTTGAAAATGAAAGAGTATTTAGATCTTTAATGGCATAAGTAGTGATCTTTTAAAGAACTGTGCAATGAGAGTTCATGACTAGATTCAGTTTCTTGGACGTACTCCATTGCAAAATTGAATGATTGCCAAAGAAAACTAAACAAATAAAAGAAAACCATAAAATAAGCAGAGTATGCTTAGTCAGCAAGACACATACACAACGCATGAAATTCCAAGATGGAGTCGGGTCAAATAAAAACAAGGAACAGACAATAAATGAAATTAATAACAAATAAAATAAAAAACCAAATAACATGCGACACAACGATGAGACGAAACAGAAAACACAGTAGATATCAGACACGAACAGAAAAATAACAAAAGAACACAACAAGTAGACGAGACCCTGGAGGAATTTGTGAACTTCCTAAACTCATTGAGGCCATCAATCAAGTTTACATATGAAACAGAAACCAATGGCAGCATTCCTTTTCTGGACGTACTAGTTAGCAGGGAAAACAGCAGTCTGGAAACTAAAGTATACAGGAAACCTACACATACAGGCCAATACCTACATTTTTCTTCCAACTACCCTAAAAGCACAAAAACTGGCATAATTCGCACACTAGTTAACCGAGCTGAGATCATTTGTTCCAACAAGAAATCTGTACTGATAGAACACAACCAAATAAAAATAGAACTCACAGCCAATGGTTACCCGGCAAACACCATCAAACAGCACATGAAACCTAACAGAACACTTAAGCCCACAGAAACCGAAAAACCAGCAGGAACCCTAGTTATTCCGTATGTTAGAGGCCTTTCGGAAAAAAAAGACGTCTGGGAAACAAATACGGACGTCAAACAGCATTCCGATCCAAATCCACTATCGAAAGTATGGTCACCAGGGTAAAACCAGCCACTGAAAAACTACAAACTCACAACTGTGTATATCAGATACCCTGCGAACGTGGTCATATGTATATTGGAGAAACTGGCAGAGCTCTTTCAACACGCATCAAAGAACATAAAAACAATTGCAAGAAAGGCGAAACCCAAAAATCTAGATTGGCCGAACATGCATGGGAAAATAGCCACAAAATTCTTTGAGAAGACTCGAAACCACTTACACAGGAAACTGACAAAATTAAAAGAAAAATCAAAGAATCAACCTTTATTATTAGCAATAGCAATATTTTCAGTCAACAGAGTATTGAATTAAAAAACATGTGGATCCCATTGATTAAGAGAGAAACAACTTTACAGCACAAAACAAAAACACACACTCAACCCATCAGAGTCAATCTATGCTGCGCGAC
Organism: Medauroidea extradentata; assembly: GCA_003012365.1. NCBI lineage: Eukaryota > Metazoa > Arthropoda > Insecta > Phasmatodea > Phasmatidae > Medauroidea > Medauroidea extradentata. Next base: position 2,172 of record PNEQ01055588.1, read on the forward strand.
CAATCAGGAGACAGCTCGTCTGCCATTGGCTGAGCACGATAAATGGCCCGATCCTGTATATACCCATGGTTTTTCCAGTCTCCTCATCAGTCGCACTCGTGTTCCTGAACCCTGTGTGTCTACCTGATGACGGGAACAGATTCCAGTTCCCGAAACGTCGTAACACTGTCTGTCTGGAAAACTACTGTGTTTTGTTTCGTCTCTTCATTGTGTCGTTTGTCTTGTCTGTATATATCTGATATCTGTTGCGTTTTGTCTCGTCTACATGTTGTGTTCTTTTGTTATTTTTCTGTTCGTGTCTGATATCTACTGTGTTTGCTGTTTCGTCTCATCGTTGTGTCGCATGTTATTTGGTTTTTTATTTTATTTGTTATTAATTTCATTTATTATCTGTTTGTTCCTTGTTTTTATTTGACCCGACTCCATCTTGGAATTTCATGTTGTGTATGTATCTTGCTGACTAAGCATACTCTGCTTATTTTATGGTTTTCTTTTATTTGTTTAGTTTTCTTTGGCAATCATTCAATGTTGCAGTGGAGTAAGTCCAAGAAACTGAATCTAGTCGGTATAAGTAGTATACATAGCATGATGACTCGTTTACATCTAGCGCGATTATTAATGACAGTTCCCTCTATACGTACCGTGGGAAGTTAATTAAAAATAAATAAAATATTAAGTCACTGGGCACATAGAGGTTGTACAACCATATGCAACGGTATACTTGCAGACTGTTAACTTCCCTATAAGTTACTCCTCTGACGCTGTGCTTTCTTTTTAATTGGATCGTCTGCTTTGAGAGGTTTACAAAGACTACATGCAACCCACACACACCGCAACCATTCGGGTATTAGAGAGATATTTTCTCATAATAATAGCTGAGATAATTATTTTCCATATTTACGTAAATAGCATTCTGAGGATAAAAATATCTCAATATCTCAAATGGTTGGGTAGATATCTTGGGGTGAATGAAAACATATGTCGTGCTTTTTTACCTTCTTAGTGATCGAACATTGCAAAATCTTAACATCACGTGTTAAAAATGTGTGTTAAGTATCTAATTGAGGTGAAAATTACAACCCATTGAGTTAAAGTGTGATCGACGGTTCATTGAAAAACTTTTTTCATTCCTTCACGGCTCTAAGAGTTCGGATTAAGAAAATTTATTAAATCATTTTACGGGAACTTACGTATTAATCGTTATAAAACAAAAAGAAACTCTATATCTCAACGGGTTTGATAGCCCTCGTGGATTTATCTGAAACACATTCCATTTCTTTTCACCCCCTCAGGGTTCGAATTTCAAAAATAACTTTATAGACAATTAAGGCTATTGTATAGGCGTCAAATCTAAGTGGAAACCGTGACGATAGCCCGTTGATTTTAAATATATAGACGATTAATTGAAAACACCTTTCATCCCGTTTCATAACTTTCCACCCCAGTAAACGTCAAATTTCGAAAAATCATAAAAAAACACGTCAATTATTTAAATAAGCATCCTACTCTTAAGCAAAATTCACGTCAATATCTACAAATTTAGTGAGGTCGATGTATATCGATCACGATTTCCAATACGTATTTTTTTTTTTTTTTTTTTTTACATATCTGGAGTCGAATTAGGAAAATATCATGAAACATATTTTCGGTCTTTCCGTGGTGAACATCATTCTGAAGCAAACAGCACTTCGATATATCAACTGGTTCGATAGTTATGGAATAATAATCGAAAACTTATTTCGTGTATTTTCACCCCCTTAATTAAAGACTTGCGAAACGTCTTGAAGTCCTATGTTTTATATTTGTATACGTATATAAGTGAAGTAAATATCACAATAGCCCATTGGGGTAAATATTATGAATCACTATTCATCGTGTAGGCCTACCGGCCAAACTATTGGTTCTACAAGTAAAGTTTATTGATAAAAAATGTTTCTACAGTGGTGAAAAGTAGTCGTTCGTTAATAAAATTGTACTTAGACTAATTTTGTGCTCGACTCAAAAAGTCACTACATTGAAAACTACGCAGGGAAGTCGCGGGGAATGGCTATACTTCATGCAATTATTGGGTCACCGCTGCAAGTTTGGCAAGAGGCTAACTGACAAAGGAAAGACTGCATGCCAGTTCATTGCTTCGTGCTTATACGATATAACAGCTTCGCATGCCTGGATCGCCTCTAGGTGTTTGACACATAAAATGTGTTAAAACAGACGACCTAGATATCCCTTACATTGGATGATTATCATTTTTAATTCTACTTCCGAAGTATACATTGTAATAATTTAATGAAAATAATTTTGCCTAGTAATTATTGGGTGATTTTAAATTATTGTATTTGCAAGCATGTTATAAAATTTACTGTTTTGTTCCTTATAATTTTGAAAAATAAAATTTTTGCTAGAGTAGCAAATATTATTTCTTGGCTAGTACATTTAATAAAAGTCTACAAACGTGTCTGCCGTAATTCGTCAGGAATTGATCTGTGTACAAGTGAAGTATGCAAGAGTGCAAGTACACAAGTACGTACTTGAATTTATACATGACCAACGGCGGTTACACTTTAACTTCGCGGCAGTTTGTGATGCTTATGAGGAAAACATTTAGGCCCATTAGTTACTGAACATTTAGGCCCATTAGTTACTGAACATTTAGGCCCATTAGTTATTGAACATTTAGGCCCATTAGTTACTGAACATTTATGCCCATTAGTTATTGAACATTTATTTTATATTCGCCTTGCAAAGCAATATTCAAAATATTCCACTGATAAATTGCGTGGCGTATTACTTCGTTAAGCAACTTTGAAATTTTAATATTTCTCCGGACAGTTTGTATCTTCCACTGCCGATATTTTTTTTTTTTTTTTTACATGGGAAAATTCAGAAACATACGTAACATACCTGTAATCTGTTTTTACTACACGACGATTCAGACCGAAGTGTGTACGTTTTGTGTTCTAACGTGTATGAAAAACCGGTAAAATGTTTTCAAAATATCTGCAAAGTGAATAAATTTGGAGTGATGCCACCCGGCAAAGCAATGTTGAAATTACATTTCCTTAAATAAAATATAACCTAGGATAAATATATTTGAGTGTTTAGCCCCTTTTTAGACATCCGTTGCTTGATTCAGGTTGTTTCGATTTTATTTAAAGAACGGGAATTTAAAATTTTGTTTTCAGGGTAGGGTTACTCCCAATTGATCCACTTACAGACAAATTTAACATGTGATCTCGGCTTACTTTTGCCATGTTAAATTAGCCCAGTACATCGCGATTCAAATTGTGTAGTTAGTATTGTGACGGGTTTATTGCACATGCCCTGAGGAGGCTTGACTTAACAAAAAACCGTACGAAAACAAGACAGTTGATATACTTCCTATGTCCGATATGAAATTAACTACGCTGTTAGAAAGTTACCCCGTTTTACTAACGGAATGTATTGGTGAAAAATAATCAATAAATCTCCGTAAAAATACGAACGTTCCGTACCTCAGATCTCGGTTTTACGTAAATTTGTTTGCAACACCACATAGTTCTTAACATTATTTTAAAAGTGCTGTTGTAAACAAATTTACGGAAGTCTTGAGTTTTTTTTTTTTTCATAAAATTAAGTGTTTGCAATTGGTAATCAGTATTTGATTGTAGGCCATGTAAATTCACTGACGAATAATATTTTAACCAGAACAGATCGTTCTGATCAAAATATCTCATTAACCTTTTTTTTTTTACAGAGAAAGTATTTAATACAGTTACTTTTATATTTACGCGAGTATTTAAAAGAATGGTAGGAAATTATACAGTGAAACTTTCGATCGGCAATCAAGTGATTACATAAATCCCTAGAAAACATTTCCCTGGAAAAACATTTCGCTGGAAAAACATTTCCCTGGAAAAACATTTACCTGGAAAAACATTTCATGCAAATTCTCTCCATCCCATTACCCTGAACTAATAGAACGTTTTGTTTGATATTTATGAAACTGAAACTGTGTTAAATTTTGACACATGTAAAAGTTTCAAATGCCCTTTATGAATGATAAAGAGAAAAACACACAAAAATATTATTTTAGTTTGCGATTTCAATTGGTGAAGATATTATTATAGATTTAGTATTAGAAGACCTGAAGGCAAATTGCGGAGTGACAGGGTCAAGGATTGTGAAAGAAATTGTTATTCTACAAAAAAAAAAATTGCCAAGCAGAGAAAGAATTTTTTTAAACCAGAGAAAATTAGTAATAAAATATCTAGTTCTTCATTTTAGGAAATTTTGTAACAAAATAAAGCATTAAATAAAGGAAACAGTTTCATATCAAGTTTATAAATCGTATTTATATGATAACTTAGACTGTAGAAAATTTATACCAAATACAGTCTTACCTAAATGTTTACTGCAATACTTGTAACAGATAAACGTTAGCAAATAATAAGTGAGTATTCCTTTAAAAAATTAGTGTATGGGGTTTTTGTGTAACCTATGTGCGATTAAAAGGAAATGAAATTTGGCCTAATATTTATGCACGCTTTTCTTTACTTATTCTGTCTTGAAACTTACTTAAATAGTTGCACAATAGTTCTGTTACAGAATTGTGTAGGTCAAAATGTTTATGTTCGAAAAATAATTCAGTTATTCACCTAACAAATATTTTATTTATCCGTCTCACATACGTGTTCAGACTCTGAATTTTTTTTTTCTGTTCCACGTTGATTATTTTTTTATTTACATAGATTCTTACCAGATATATTTTTTCTGTGTATTGTTCAAATCTTGAAACGAGACGTAACGAGTACCAAGCAACAAAAATATTTTTAAAAAGTATCGTTTCACGTACGCCCAGATAAATTAGATATATTTTATTTAATGTAGACTATAAATTTGTTGCACAAAATATGTCACTATTGCAACATTGCATGCATACGATTGTTTGCTGTTCCTAGGTTATAAATATGCATATTTAACACCGGAATTACAGTGTTAAAATTGTATGTCTTAATATTTAAATACTGGTCTTCATCTCAAAAAAAAATATAAGAAATGCACAATTTTTTTTTCAGACGTAGAAGTATTAAACACTAAACTTGATAAAATTAAAATATTGTTAAAATATGATTAAATTAGAGCTAAGTCTTATAAAACGTAAAAGGTTAAAAGACGTGAACTGTTTATTGCCTGCGTAGTGCTAACCCAAAGGGCTATAAACGTAATTATTGTCGTTTCAATTGTATTCATTATGCAAATATATAAAACTAGCTGATTCCCGCATCTTCGTTTTCGGTGTTTTCAATTTAATGAGATAGTATTTTTGAAACATTAACGTTTTGAAAAAAAGTGCTAAATGGGGCAAAATTTTATAAATATTAATATATATATATATATATATATATATATATATATTCCACAGTTTTTTTATTCCATTCTGCCGCTGTACCCGTTTGCCTCTCACCACCCCTGAACTATAATTTGTTTTGGTAGAAACTATTTTTTTATTAAATTAAAATATTTTTGGGCACCTTGTTCTGCCCCTGTAAACTTTTTTGACCCGCTTCCCTTCAAAAGTTATTTTTGCAGCTAAAACTTCGTGGACGCACGCAAAACAACTCGCCAAAGTTTTATAGTTTTTTTTTTCTAACTTTTTCAGGTGTCCAATTCTGCCCCTCTACTTCGTTTTGCCTACTGCTTATAAAAATCATTCAAACCACTCATAAAAGTTTATTTTTCCACTACATTTTTGGGTACCATGTTCACCTTTACCACGCTATGCCTTCCCATGACCAATTTTTACAGAAATTTCATCGCAGTTGGATTACTGGTATAGAACTGCATAGAAAAACAACAAAAATATTTTTAAGACATTTACTATCAGTCCACCTGCGGCATTGCCCGCGTGTATTACTCGTAATAGCGAGTATTTACTTCAATTGAAGGACATCTCATTTACGCCAGATTAGTGGTTCGGCCATCAAGTATTAGGATAATAAATCTGCAGGTTTAACTTGCCCTGCAGCTGGCCACGTAGCTATAGCTGTCATGTGAAAAACTGTCCTTAGTCTATCCCTGCCAATCATATCAACAACTCTCCCTTATTTATAGTAACAGCAAAACAGACATTGAATATGAGAGAGTATTCGTTTAGTATCGCTGGACACGTAGAGGTTGTACAACCATATATGACGATATAATTGCAGAATGTTAACTTCTCTATAAATTAATTCTCTAATGCTGTACTTTTTTTTTTATCGTCTGCTTTGAGAAATCTGCAAAGACTACACGAATATCACCCCCACCCCGGCCCCTACCGAGTATTTCAGAGTTATTGTCTCATAATAAAAACTGAGCGAATAATTTTTCGTATTTACGTAAGCATCATTACAAAGTAAAAAATATCTCAATTTCTCAACTGGTTGGGTAGAAATCATGGGGTGAATGAAAACAAATTTTGCTCTTTTTCACCTTTTTAGTGATCAAACTTTGCAAAATCTTACCATCATGGGTTAAAGATTTGTATAGTAACAAATTGAGGTGAAAATTACGACGACAAAACATTGAGTTAAAATTTAATCAACGGATCATTTAAAAAAGATTTCATTACTCCACAGCTCTAAGAGATCGGAATTAGAAAATTTCTGAAATCTCTTTACGGGCGTTTGCGTATTCATCATAAAACAAAAAACAAGTCTATATTTCAACGTGTTCGACAGCACTCGTGGATTTAGCTATAACACTTTCCGTGTATTTTTACCCTCTCAGGGTTAGAATAAAAAAAATATATAGAAAATTAAGGCAGTTATATGGGAGTCAAATTTAAGTGGAAACCGGGACGATAGGCCACTGATTTAAGAATGTATATACGAATAATTGAAAACTCCTCGATTCATAAAGTTTAACTCCCTTAGTCGTCAAATTTTGAAAAATCGATAAGCTACATTTCAAGTCTTTAAGTAAGCATTCATTAATAATAAGCAAAAATCGCGTCAATATCTAAAAATTCGGCGAAAGTGACGTACTTATATATCGATCACGAATCGAAAACATATTTTACCTTTTTTTAATATCCTGGAGTCGAAATAAGTAAATATCCTGAAATATTTTTTCGGCCGTTACGTAAACATCATTCTAAAGCAAATAGTATTTCGATATCTAGACTGGTTCGATAGTTATGGAAGAGTAATCGAAAACACAATTCACGTATTTTCACCTCCTTAATTAAGGACGTTGGACCCGTAACAAATCAAAATTTTATATTTGTGCCAAACACTGTTCAACGTTTACACATAAGAATACCATGTCATTTCCCCAAATAAAAAAAAATTGGGTCTCGTAGTTTTAGCATAATCCCCTATCAAAGTCACAAAATGGCAGTTGCTGTGTAGCTAAAATAATAAAAAATAGTTAACTTGCAGATACAATGTAATTCATGTTGATACATAATGATGTGAGTGACTTCAGGACACTCTTGTAAACACAAAGAAATATATTTTTTTAATTTAAGAAAATGAGTACATTTTTGCATGACTTTGACTTTTGGCTACTACTGAAGTTTTGAAAACTAACTTTTGTCAAACATGTCATAAAAGTCAGTGATACACTGACTTTCAGTTCCTGTAATTTTGAATTCATTAGTTAATTACTTTTTTGATTTTGGCTACACCGAAATGGCCATTTTGTGACTTTGATGAGCGATGATGCAAAAACTATGTTTTTTTTATTTGGGGAAATAACATGTTATCCGATGTGCAAAAGTTGAGCAGTGTTTGACACAAATATAAAAAAAAATTAAATGTTACTGGACCAACGCCCTTAAAGACTTTCGAAACGATTTGAAGTCATGTGCCGTATATTTGTATATGTATCTAATTTAAGTAAAAATCACTACGATTTCCCATTGGGTTCGAGCTGCACAGACGATGAATAAAAACACATTTCCCTCATTTTTACTCTTTGGGAGTTGAATTTCGAAAAATCGAAAAACTACTTTTTGGGTATTCACATCAGCAATTCTGTATCACGAAGGGTTCGATAGTTATCGATAATTAATCGAAAACGCATTTCGGGTCTTTTCGCCCCTTTAAAGGTTGAATTTCGAAAAAAAAAACTTAAATTTGATATGCTTTTTTATGGTTGACACATTGAAGTAAATGTCACGACGATAGGCCGTTGGGTTCGAGCAATGTAAATTAATCTTAGAAAATACGTTTTACCCCTTTTCACTCCCTTAGAGGACAAATTTTGGAAAAAAAAATCTCTTCGCCTACGACCTGAGGACAAACCACACAAAAATTTCACATTTCTAGGTCCAGCGGTTTGGGCTGCAGTTTGATATGTCAGTCAGGGTTCTCCTTTATAACTTAAATAGAGATAAAATTATTTATAAAAAAGCCTACAATATAAATACTGTTAACAAAAGTGTTTGTGAACAAGCCACGTTAAAAAAGAAGTATCATATTATCTACCGTACTGTTTCCCCAAACTTGAATAGGAGACAGTAAATAACGTTACTTACTGAAGTTACCATACGGTATTGTAGAGACAACATATTTCACTGGATGAGGCCACAGAATAAATAATATTTTTTATTTATTCTGTGATGAAACTATGCAATTGGGATAAACTTTATCAGGTGATTTAATCACTATTTACTAATTTACCGACGATGAAACGAGGAAACAAACCATTCATAAACATACAAATGTATGTATATACTTTTAACGGAGACAGAACATTGGTTAGAAGTAAAGGCAAGGATCTGATCCGTAGGGAATAAAATTCAATTTTCTTTTCCTTCAAGACGGTGAAATATAAAATGTAGTGTATCAAACAAGATAGCTTCCCGTACATTTCGTGGTTTTTAAACTGACAATTGAAATTTTTCTTGTTCTTAGTTTTTCTTAGGTCTATCAATAGGTATAAATGAATGTCAGCCTGTTTGTAATGTAGGTTATGGGTTCCTATGCCATTAATTCTATTACAATGAAACTTTGGTGAGCTGTTGTGCGTGTGCCCGCAAAGTTTTCTGACCAAAAAATATATCTATACGTGATATTTAGGGGAGGGGGGACTGGGGCAGGGGACCAAAACGGGTATCCAAAAAATTTACTGAAATTGGTTTTTAAAATGGCCATTTATGAACCGTGACATAATTTTTCACCATTCAGAATATTCAAAATTTTATTTCAGTAATAACAATTAGGACATGAAATTTTTCAGCTATTCTATCGTTTTCAATATGATCAATATTAATATTATTATTTAAGTGAAATTTAAAGTGCCGAAAAGTTTTTATCATGAACTGTTTCATTTTTTAAATGTTTTTATTACAAAAATGTTTTTAAAAATATATTAAAAATATAAATACATATTTTCAAGTAAATTTTGGTAACTAGGAGTAATTAGTTGAAAGTTTTTATGACTCAAAGAGACTTTAACGACGTGAACGAAGTCGCGGACAATAGCTATTATGTAATAATTTAAACACAGAAAGGCGTGTTTAATGTTGTTCGTAGGCTACAAATCATAACATTTCCTGATTTATAAGGCACGTTTAAGGTCTGCCACATCAGGCGTGGTGGAAGTAATACATTCACCTCTTGGAATCTATGTAAATTGATGGTGATGGCTTCCGAAAGTACAGAACAGGTAGAAATATTGACACATGTCGAAATAGGCATGAGTACGATATTTGTGTATTATGCAAGGCTATCAGGACTGCTTGTAACGTCAATGTTTGTTATTATGTATAGGCAGTTATCTAAGAAATAAAAACGTGTTCACTACTAGGAAATTTTACATCACAATTGTTTTATTCTTAAAAATTTTAAATATTGTTCCAGTAGCTGAAACATCGTCCCGTACGAATGGAATGCAATCTTTTTATCATATTGAATGACCACAGCGCCCACAACTAATTTTAGAAACAATGAAACTGGCAAATTGTTTTTATTCCGTATACATATCGTTTACAGGCCGCGGATGCGTGTTGTCAGGATTTTAATCGACCTGCTGTCGTTTGACTATAAATATCTTTTATTTTTATAATTTTGACTAATTATTGACTTTAAGAAATTGTGCCGTAGTTAAGTCGATAATTACCTAAATTATATAAACTTACGTTATTAAAAATTAGGCTGTATTTTACAAACAGTTTCTGACATTATTTTGTATGTAACGATTTTGCTATATTTGCTTCCATCCAGGATTTAAAAAAATTAAACTCGCAAAAATACCATAAATAGGAACCCGTTGCCTTAAGTTGCATAATATATTGCCCTCCAAAAAGCTTAAATTTTCCGTAAAGTGTAAGGTAATATTCCCTAACCTCGTAAGGGGAGACAATATGAACATAGTGTTTGGGGCAAGGCATCACATCACACCTCTGATTTGACAAACTTCTGTTCTTGAGCGCTGGTAGATGCCTGCCGTATCAAGAAGCATGACATGAAACGAAGCCCTTCGATGAAGATAGAACGGAATGCGAAGGCCGGGGGAAAGGCGAGCACCCCGAGAAAACCCACCGTACGACAACATCCGTCCTTGCAGGGGTGAATCTAGCTCTGGATCCTCGACAGGGCTATGTCTTAAAACATAGCTACACCCCAAACAAAAAAAAGGGTGTTCTGGGGGCCCTCCCCTTGAAAAAAAAAATGATTTTAAGGAGCAAAATGGTGCTATTAAAGAGTTTCCGACTAATTTAAGTAATATACCCTTTAAAAAATGGTAATATTTTGTTGGGGATAAATAATGCTTTAAAAGTAAAAACCGTTGTGGTGAAGTAAAATAAATTACGTACACTCGGCCACACAAAAATGTCGCCTCTCTACAGGCCATAAATTTGTCTAAGCAGCACTACGGGTATCTTCGGCAGCGTACATAGCCACACAACGAGCTCCTCCCGGCACTCTCGTATCTTTCTTGAGATGAAGGTTCGAATCCCGTTGATGGAATAGAATTTCTTCCTTTTTTTCCCCACAGAAACAATCTATTAATTTATGAAGAATGACAATGTTCAAAATGAAATAAGTATTCATCATGTATTTCATTCGTAAATGTCAAAAACCCAAAAATAAAGTCAAGCTTATTCCTACTATTACGTTAATAAAAGTCGCAAATAATTATAGTAAGTTTGAGAATATAAGATATCCCTGTGGTATTCAGGCACTAAGAAATGTGTTGTTTTAGACTGTAGAGGGACGCCAAAGAAGTTAGCAGTGGCTGCTCGTGAGTTGTTTTAAGGGGGGCTGCAGATAGTCAGCACAGTACTATTCTGATGAACGCGCAGTATATCAATGGTAATGAAAGATGTACTCGCTACTGATTCGTTTATGATCACTCAGTAAAATGTGGCACTTACATACCAGCGTGTCAGTGGTTAATAGCGTCAACTAGCACTCAACCTGTCCAGTTTGGACTATCTGCAGCCTCACCTGGCAACAATCCACGAGCCGCCACTGGAAGTATGGACATACACTGATAATATATCAATATAGTTATGTTTTAAGTCTATTTACAATATGGTTGGCTGTTAACTAACACAACTAAAACGGCAAATATTGCAGGATGTGCTGGTCTAAATCTCGGAGTTGGAACGAATAATCAATATAACAATAATTATTTTTATTTTATTTTTGATAAAATGCAGTTGTTAAATAAAGCCATATAATAAGGAAATAAATAAATAAATTTGTACGCAACTAATATTTTCTCTCACATTAGGTTAGTGTTATCATACTATTTATTCAGCATGATATATGAGATATTTAAATACAATTATTTGACAAGACACGCATCGATTTTAATGCTGCTAAATAACAAAAAAAGCTATTCAGTTCTACTAGAAGAAAAATGCATATTTGTTTCAAATAATATGCAAGTAGGTTCTAAACAACCTTACACTTCTTTATCATAGTGACTGTAGTTATTACATGAATAAATCAGTGGAATAGATAGAGAGACTTATCTTCCCTACCAACACTTATGTTCTAATAACATGCACAACAATATTCATAAACAATAAAAATCATCGAAACATAATTCAGAAATATATTGGTTTAAAATATAATGCTTGAATTTCTGTATTCGTGATAATTTTACATCAAAGTCGTTTTCTTTTCTTCCTGTTTGACTGTGAATGAGTCAGTAAACCCGTCCACCTAAATAATATGATCCATATTAGAACGTGCGAAAGAAACTTCACTTATTAATATCAGAATTGTTATTTTACGTAGTTACCCAATTGATCAGTTCTCTACGTTGAGTAAACAGTAGCCACCAGGACATATTGCAATCTTATTATTTGGTTGCAGTGCCATTATGTGATATTTTACAACTTAATGTGATATTTTACAACTTATCTCCAAATGATGCATTCTTATAGCTACAGTTTTCAATAGTGTCGTAACTCAGTGTGTAAACATCCCAGTGGAACCGAATCCGACGTAAGAGCTTGGTCTTACATATATTTACAATTAGAAACCGTTTTGTTTTCTTGGTCCTAAAAGCATTAAACAAACAAAATTTTTTAGTATATAGATGTATTCTTGAAAAAGACTGATTACGTACGAGGGTTTTTAGTATGGGGTCCAGTTACCATTTGACTCCATTACTGAAGTAAGGAGTCTTGGCATAGAGTCTACTAGACGTCTAAAATAGCTTCCACTCCTAGTAAGTTCTTCCCAAGCGTTAAGAGTGAAACGGGAGATCCCCGAGAAAACTCGGCGACCAGCGGCATCGTCCGGCACGGTTCCGACATGCGAAAATCCGAGGACCGACCACGCCGGGAATCTAACCCGGATCGCCTTGGTGGGAGGCCAGAGGTCTAACCCCTCGGCCCTAAGCGTTAAGAATTACGTCCCAAAGAGCATTTCGCGAGTTGGGTGGAGGGTCTGGCCAGTTTTCTGTCATTGTGCGTTTTAACTCTGCCCAAACATTCTCAACTGGATTGATATCTGGTGACCGAGGAGGCCAAGTAATACAGTCTACTTCTGGCTGTCTTGAAAACCAATCCTGTACACGTTGACTTGTGTGAATGGGAGACAAATCTAGTTGAAACTTGATCACTCCTTCGGGATTTTGCATTCTGACACTTGGAACCATCATATCATTCATTACATGTATACATTTGTCACTGTTAAGCCATCCTGCGATTCTATGGAGTACCCCAGCTCTGTATGATGATATCCTGCCCCAACATGCCCCAGAAACTCTTCCAGAGCGACGATAAGATGAAATAAAACGCGCATCATGTCGCTTTCCTTTAGGCCTATTGACTAATACAGGCCCGTTATTAGCCAAGCTGAAAGTTAACTCGTCTGAGAAAATTACATCACTCCAATCACGATCAGATTTTAACTCGACAAATGCAAGCCTGTATATTTTATAGTCGTCTAACAGCAGTTCTTTTACAGCAGCTCTACTGGATTGTAGACCAGCAAATTTTAATCTCCTCCGTATTGTTTGGGTGCTGCCGGGAAAATCGACAGTCCATTTAAGTTGTAATGGATTAAGAAATGGATTTCTTCGAGAGCAAGTAACCAAAGCTGTGTCTTGCTCCCGATTAGAAACACGTTTTAACCCCGTACCTTAACGCCTACCAATTTGACCAGTCTCGTTATACTGTTTGATCCATCTATGCACTGTTCGAGATGACACGCCGTAATGTGCACCGGCTTGATTAGCTGCAAAGCCTCCCTCTTCTACTAGAGCAACAACATGCTCACGTACGGACTGTGTGTTGTGCGCCATTACTCGAACTATGGAGTGCAGTGTGGGACGACTGTATTAGCAGCTTGTTATGCCAGTACGACAAAATATGAAATAACTTGTCCGTTAATTACGGTACACGATATCTTCGTTACCGAACAGTTTCCACTTTTAAAGTTTGTTCGCGTTTTTAAATACATTACGTAGCTCGGTGTTAAAATGCATGTATTATATGCGAGGAAAACGAGTTAAAAACACAGGGGCGTAAAGTAACACTGGATTGTTATTCAAGTGCCATTTTTGGAACAGGTATTATGAACATGTGTATGTTTTTTTATTTATTTGTAATGCTGGCCATTATTCAACAATGTCTCAATGTAGCAATATGTAAATACAATGGGCTACACGTATGAAATTTAAAATTCGTGAAAAATAAATTCACACTCAAGTATAAGGCGAAATATGAAAATAATAGAATGTATATTTCGTTAAAGAAGTTTCATTTAGATATACCACACATTTAACACACGTGAATACAGCTACATTAAAGTAACATGTTTTAAACAGTAGAAATGTGTGTGGAAAACAAAATTCTGCTGAGGATTTATAAACAGATTTGGAGACAAGGAAACTACTTAATATCTAAGCGAATATGTAAGTTTTCATTCCTTCCAAAATGGCGGTTTATAAAAGCTATGTTTCAGAAGTTTTGGGCAAGCAGTAACTATTTCAAAAGTGGGTTGCGACCAGAATAAATACTTATACCGTACACACTGGCCCAAAACACAATTTAAATAAATAAGCAATATATCCATACAAAACAAACTGATGTTTCAGACCCGCCAAGTGCCGGCTGGTCTACTGAAGGAAGATGTCACAGATGCAGCTATTTTGTGATAAAATGTTTTCTCTAGCGTTTCAAATGTAAGATTTTCTAATGGCTGTAGTTGCCTCAAAGCACCTGCAAATGTAAGAAGTTCACCTTTGTGGGCTAGATTTTCCATGCTGACAACGTAGATGATCTCAGTAAAATTTGTGAGAAAGTCTCATTGGCTTCAAGCGTACAAATCTAATTAACCAAGACATCTTAAATGTAAATCGCCGAGCCACAATAAAGTTAAAATACGCGTTTTATTTAAAACATCGTAAACTATTCGGGTTTAACACAGCTATTTAGTGAAAAAAAATTAAACAATATTAATTGTAGCCAAAAGCAATATCCGTTGCAGTATTTATAAATAAAATAATTCATATGTGTATTTTAGTTGCTTTAAACACCGGAAGAATAGATTTCCACTTACTTTTTCGTCAACAAACATAAGAAATATTGAAATGTCAATGTTCATTGCAAAATTATATTACTTTATTCATCTGATATGTTGTAAGATTTCCTCATTTTACGAACAAAGCTCTCGAAATATATTTTCTTAAATGAACATGTAAGAATATATATAGTAAATAAAAGCTACTATCATATTAAACACAAACCAAATTGATACTACATTACTTAAACAAAGCAAGTTATATATGTCTAAATATACTTCACTAGCATGTTTTCGTAAATGTGCAATCCATTTAATTAATATATTAAAAATACTTGAACAAACAATATTTCAAAAGGTAAGGGCGAAATTACAGAACTTCTGATCAGTGCAAGTGAATAAGGCATTTTATCAATGAACACGTGTTTTTAAAATGTCACTGAACTGCTTTGTTTTCTAAAGTAATCTAATCCACTTTGAATTTACAAATATTCGTGCGTGATTCATTTGTATATTTTATATCAAAGTTGTACACATCACAATTTTCTTTACATATCTGGCATTGGCACCCGTTATCGCGTAATTTGTCGCGTATGAAAATAACTGCTTTGCAAGTCAAGGGAGTTCCCGGTTTACGGTTAAGAGTTGCTGGACGTTTTAATAGTTGGTTTAAATGATTAATTAAGTCACAATGAAAGAAACATCCAACCTTGAAGGTTACCGATGTAACATAATATGTTTAATTCATTTGTCAAAGAGGTCCTATAAAATAAAAGTTATTAAAATCGACATTCCAAACTTCTACGCTTATCAACTTTTTAAATTAACATTCTAATTGCAATTTACATTAATAATTATCTCATCATTTTACTTAAAGCTAACACGTACGATGTAGTGTTAATCTTGAATAATGTTATAAATAATGAATAATCATATGTATTTGATTCAGACTACTATGTCGAAAATAAGGATATTTGAATATTACATAAAATATCACAAAGGTATTTAGAATAGTCTTGAATCATCAGCACCGATAATTGATTATTATGCCTGAACGCAACACGCTGTAGTAAATTATGCAAAATTCACGTTTTTATAGTCATTTATGTATATATATAACGGCTCAAAATATCATCGTCTACTACGAACCGCTTGACATGATCGGCAATTTATTGTTTACTTATTATGACGATTTTAATGTCATGTAGTATGTTATAAGTTTGGTGTAAGTATTTAACGGAAATAACATACTTTACCTAGAATCTTAAATGCATTGTGCTTCATAATATTACATCGTAAAAGACAAACGACCCAGGTGACATTCCTTTACATGTATTATTGAACGATTAAAATGCCAGTGTGAACAATCCATAATTTGTAATATTCTTGTGACAATTAGTAACATACAATTTAAAAATACTATGACGGTTTAAAATTACAGCTCTTTAGTTTCTTTGCTTTAAATAATTATTCTGTTAATAATTTGGTCTTACGTTAATACCACACGGATATCTTATATTCGCAAACTTACGATAATTATCTTCGACTTTTATTAATGCAATAGTAGGAATAAACATGACTTTATATTTTGGGTTTTTGATATTTACGAATGAAATACATGACAAATACTTATTTAATTTTGAACATTGTCATTCTTTATATATTAATACATTGTTTCTGTAGGGAAAAAAGAAAAAAGTTCTATTCCATCAACGGGATTTGAACCTGCGTCTCAAGAAAGGTACGAGAGTGTCGTGAGTAGCTCGTTGGGTTGTTGCGATTTCGTAGTGTGGCTCTGTTTGCTACTGAAGATATCCGAAGTGGGACTTAGACAAATTTCTGGCCTGTAGAGAGGCGACATTTTTTGTGTGGCCAAGTGTACATTTTAAAGCTTCTACTTCCATATTGTTGCGAGAAATGATTATGTATTTGATAGGGGCTGGAGTTTATTGCCCTCTCATGGCCAAATTCGAAGAGGGCAATAAACTCCTGCCCCTATCAACCTACTTAATGGTTTAGATATGTGGATGACACATTTGTAATCTGGAGCCATGGAGAGGAGAGACTACAACAATTCTTGGACCATTTCAACAGCATCCACTCTAGAATACAGTCCACCATGGAAACAGAAAAGGATGGCCAGGATGTCCTGGTGTACAAGAAGCACAATCCCACAGAGCGAAAACTATATGCGAAGAGCAGCACCTGGAAGCAGAAATGAAACATCTCACTGCAGTTCTAGAAGCAAACGGATAATCACGCCGTGAAATACAGCAGAGCATCAAACGCTGACCCAGGAAATCAGAGAAAGAAAAGTTAAAAAACGCAGTAGTCCTGCCTTATGTCAAAGGCAAAACCGAACGACTGGCTTGGCTTCTGAAGAAGCACGATATACGTACCATCTCGAAACCTATCAACAAGATAGAAGGCATCCTGGGATCGGCAAAAGATAAAACACCAGCCGAAGAACAGGCAGGAGTATACAAAGTTCCTTGTTCATGTGGGAAAGTGTACATAGGGCAAACAGGCAGAAAAATCACAACCAGAATTAATGAACACATCAGAGCATACAAATACGAAAACCAGCAACCAGCAATAGCAGAACATTCCATGGAAACGAAACACAGTATCGATTTTGACAAGTTCTCCACAATAACCAACGTCAGTAATTACTGCCTGAGAACTGTGAGAGAGGCAATAGAAATAATAAAACACCCTAAATACGTCAATAGAGAAGATGGATATCGGCTAAGTAAAATAAGGGCTCATTAATTTGTTAATGATGTGAAGTCCAACAACCAGAGTGAAGTCACGACAGACTCACCAGGATTGGCCAGCCAACCTAGCCAACCAGGTGCGAGTCTGCATACGATTGGCCCAAGTACCCAGCTAATCAGAAGGCCCACCAGGAGAGAGCCAGTATTGGCTAACCACCTCGGCCAATCAGGAGCCAGCAGGCCTGTGATTGGCTGACAGGCCCAGCCAACCATCAGGAAGCAGCCACCTAGACACCAGGGTATATAAGAACCAGCACTTACCAGCTGGTCTCCGACTCTAACTACCTGATGATGGCAGCTGCATTGACTGCCGAAACGTCGCAAGACAATCTCCTGACGCGGCTCACACCCAGAAGCCAAGAAAATGCAGACAACGGCCGCGAAAGCCTGCGCTCTATAATATAGAACCCATTTACTTTTTAGAGACCAATGCGATTTTTGCTTATGAATGATGATTAATTAAATACCTACTAAGAAGTTTCTTAATTTTTCGAATTACGTCATGGTAGAAGGTGAAAGGATGTGAACTTTTTTTTTGTAATTAGTTGTCTATGTAGCTCGAACCCAACGGCTATCAACGTAATAATTGTCGTTTCAATTGGATTCATATGCAAATATATAAAATTAATTTCAAGAATTTTTCAAAACTCGATGTTTGAGTCCTTTGTATTTATGGAACCAGTTGAGGTGTTGTTTGGTTCCTAGGGATGCTTACGTGAAACCCTATTTTTTTTTTTTTTGTTCTTGGTACAATGAACTAATTACCACGAGGAAATATTAGATTATGATCCCTTCAAGATATACGATCCGTAAGGCAAGTAAGACAATCCTAAAATAGTTTATTCTGTGTAACATTTTGCAATCCTATCGTTACTTAATGTGATATAATGTATTTGTGTGCAAGCCTTATTATATTAGTGTTTTATTTGTAATGCTAAGAATGATGCCGACATTACGTAGATGAACATTTGCTTTTTGTACATAAATGTAGCATAAACAACACATTATACTCCGAATAACAAATATTTATAACAATTCCATAAATTTAACAAATACAACTTCCGTGTCTGCAGTATCCCAATTTAAGTTTTAATTATTTTCCGTCTTTTCCTCTTCCACAGAATTATATCAGTACAATTTTTGTTTTATAAAATTGTTTCAGCCCTTCTTAATCGTTAAATTTTGGGTACATCCTGGGTTTAGGTGATTTTGCAGTGCCACCAGAAGGTTCAGTAAATTGTGCAGGACGGCCAGACATGCAAGAAGAGGGCCATGTCGTAGGTTGAACTATTAATTTTATTTATGAACTTAAAGATTGAAGACGATGCAATGAACTCCATTTTATAAGTTAGATTCTGGCAAAGGCCTAGCGACGCCATACCTATTTTGCATAAATATTTCGAAACGTTATTTACCGTGTTTTTATAGGCCATAATTTTGATTTGAACAATGCTAAGTATTAACTCAAGTAATTTTAAAAGAGATTTTGTAGCTATTAGTACACTTTTACTGGAAATAGAACTACGTGCCCAATATTCTTGTAACCTACCTTACCTGGTTGCATATTACAAGACACAAACTGTCGTCTTCATTAAGAAGACAAATTAAGAACCCTAATTTGAAACACTGAACTGTGGTAAACGAACATTAGCTACCTATAAATGCTATGTTCAAGTGAATCAATTTGACGCGCAGTGATTTTGCACGTAAAATTTACTTTCGGTATTCTGAGATTTCGAACATTATAATCTTTCACTCAAAGTTATTCAGCAAATGCATATTAATTATTCATTCAGCAAGACTTGTAAAATACAATATTTCTTCCTACGTAATAACCCAGTTAATCTCCGTGTTTGCTTGGAATCATAATATTTTATACTCACAGTCAGCATTTTATCCAATTTTAATTGCTTGCAAAGTTTTATTTTCAAAGCTGGAAACATAGAGAAAGGTTCTCCCAAGTATTCCATGTGAAATTTAGTTTGTTGGAGTTGTCACTGTTGTGTCTACTAAAGCAAAAATAAAATAACGTATGGGGAGGGTACCCCAGGTTATCGCACCCCGAGTGCAAATTTTTTGCTGGACGCCTGTAGTCATCTGCATATCCTGATGGATGACACGAAATGAAGCCCTTCAATGGAGAAGTCATGGAATGAGAAAGGCGGAGGAAACGGGAGATCCCCGAGAAAACCCTCAGGCCAACGTCAATGTCTGCCACATTTCCCACGTGTGAAAAATCCGGGCTGAACCTGCCGGGGATCCAACCCGGATCGCCTTGGTGGGAGCCACTACAGCAGAGTTCCGGGCTACACAGGGATCAGTTACTACGAGTAAGCACCTTGCAAGTCTGGTATAGGCGGTTCGGGATAAAGTGAGCACTCAAAAACGCCCTGTTATAGTTCTATTTTCAGACCAACTCGTATGTTTCCGCCAGTAACGGCTAACGACGGGATCTGTCTAACCTCTCTGGACACGTGACTTGATGATTGCGCGCGTAAGCTAAATTGTGCAGCCGGTTGGTACCTAAATACATTTATAAAAAAAAACTTTATTAATTATATCAAATATAATTATGTCTATTTCAGCTGATTTCGTTTCAGTGTTGTTGCATTTAAATAGGAAAATACGTGGAACTATATTGCGTAATTTCGCTGCCAACCATAAAAGCAGGAAGACAACTAGAGATAATGTTGAATTATAAGTAGTAATGCCTAGTGATATTTTTAAAGGTTAAATTTTTAGTGCTCAATTTATCCCGAACGACCTATATAGGTATAGCAGACACAAACGTTATTACTCTCTCTCCCCACACACTACACACTCTGAAGCGTATGCATTCCCAAATATACTCGCCTATACACACCTATGTACCCTCACACTTCAGCTATCATATCACACACCTAATGTGGTGGAGCAGTGGTAAAATACTCGCCTCGCATTCGGGAGGACCCGGGTTCGATCCCCGGCTCCAACCATCCTGATTTCGGTTTTCCAAGGTGTCTCGAGATCACTCCAGGTGAATGCTGGGATGGTTCCTTAACAAATACCGTGGTCGATTCCTTCCCCCTTTCCCTTCGTGTTTCTCTACCAAGGCCATTTCGAGGGCACGTAAAATCAAATCGAAATAAAATAATAAAAACAAAATAAAAATATATTTCACACGGTAGTCTAGTGGATAGGGAACCGCGTATCCAACGCAGACTACTTTGGTTTGAGATTCCTTGAGTCATGATTTGCATTTATAATGTTGGCAATTTCCTTTCCAGGTAAAGTAATAGCATTTTACATGATGTAGTTTTACTCAGTACACTGATAATTTGCCACTTAAAGAAAATTTTCCTGGTTTTTTGCCATTCAGTGTAATATTCCTCTATACAGGCGACCAATCGCATTTTTCATTTGTGTTCATTGGTTGCATAATATATTTAGAGTTTGTTACAACCTGTTTACAAGTTTTTGACATTACATGACCTTTGATGCTACTCTTCTCTGTTCGACGTAATTACTATGCTGTCTATTGCCTCGACCCTAAGAATATGTATATACGGAAGACAATCGCGTCGAAGAATCGGTTAAAGCCTGATAACTTAACATAACCTGCGCAGAGGCACCCTCAGGGATATAATTTTTACGCAACTTCTCTGGGAAAGTGTGGTGATTCTCTATTTTTCTAACCTTACTAGTAAACCTCAGATTTCTTGTGACATCTTTAGCATTTTACTCAGTGTAAACATGCATTGCTTTTGTAAACACTGATCGAGAGAAAACATTTAATGTAAACATTCATCAAGTAGAAACGTTTAATGCAAATACAAAGAAAAAAATATGTTTTCAAATAGTAAGAAAACACACGATTCAAACGCTGATAGAGAGAAAACGTCTGTGAACGCTGACCGAGAGAAAACATTTGATGCAATTACTGATCGAGAGAAAACATTTTATGTAATTACTGATAAAGAGAAAAAATATTTGCTGCCATCACTGATCGAGAGAAACATTTGATGCAACCACTGATCAAAGGAATTCATTTGATGCGAACATTGATCGAAGGAAAATATTTGATGTAAGCACTGATCGGAAGGAAATATTGAATGCGAATACTGGCGGAAACAAAACATTTGATTTATCATTGATCGATAGTAAACAACCATTGATGAAAAAAAATGGAATCAGTGATCGAATGAAAACATTTAACGCAAACCCTGTTCAAAATAAAACAATCGCTTTGCACACCGATCGAAAGTAAACGAGTAATAAAATCACTGATCGAGGAAAAAATTTGACACTTTTGCTTACTGCGTGCCACTCGTGACAGTATGATATGATCTTAATCTCTATTAATGTCGACTTTAAATGGGTAAAGTAAGTGGGTTTTATGTCTCGGCGACAGCAAGTTCTTTGAGACTGAGGGACACAACTTCACACGATGAGATGAATTGGTAAACGAAACGGTTAAGGCTCTTGTTAGGGAACAATTCCATCATTTGCCTGGAAACCATTACTACAAAAGAGTGAGACTTTTTTTTACCAAGGAAGGTGGGGACTGGAACGTGTTTAGTTAAAATAAAATTCCATAGTGATTTTACCTGTACAGGTACGGCGAAAAGGAATTTAGAAAAATGACACAAGTGTGTACGGCAGCCTGTCAGAACCTCGACTTTCTCAAAATTCTGACTCGCTTACCGCACGTCCAAAGACAGTCGATTGTAAATATATCTCTACAACCAAGTCAGACTTGTTACCGTATGTCTAAAGTCCCAAGACAGTCTATTTTTAATATATATCTGCAACCAAGTCCGACTCATTACCGCACGTCCGGAGACATTCGATTGTTAATATAGCTCTGCAATCAAAGTCCCATACAGAAACGTTTAACACAATGTAGGCCAAATTATAGATGATACGGTTTTCGTCGAACGAACTAGTATTCGTTGTCGCTTCCCTTAAAATTCAGCGTCTAAAACGTAGGAAATTATTTCCGATAGTACATTAATATCGTATCGGTGGAGTACCTAAGCGCTGGACCACGAAATGCAGACTTTACAACTGCATACCCCGGAGGATGAGATGAGATGAGGCCCTACTATAAAGAGGCACCGAGTTGAGAAGGACGAGGTAACGGAAGATCCCCGAGAAAACCCTCCTACCAGCTACACCTTCCGGCACGATTCCCACATAGAGGTCGTGGTTGACACAGTGGTTAGAGCACTCGCCTTTCACCAAGGCGATACGGTTTAAATTCCCGGCGGTGTCAGTCTTCGTATTTTCGCACGTGGGAATCGTGCCGGACGATGCCGTTAGTCGGCGGGTTTTCTAGTGAATCTCTCGTTTCCCCTGTCCCTTCATTCCGGCGCTGCTCCATACTCACGTCATGTCACCCCTCACCAGCAATTAAGACCTATATGTTAAGTGATGACCAAAATATGTTCACTCATTCACGATACCCACTTGCGAAAATCAGGGGGTCCGACCCCGCCGGGGATCAAACTCCGATTGCTTTTGTGTGATGCGAGTGGTCCGGCATTTCGACCGATCCTACTTTATATATAATATAATTCTGATATTATTTTCCTGGTATAAGAATTATTTTCTGGAACATACTTTTAAGAATAGTATCAAAGTATTAGTATTTAATTTAAGTTCTGTGTAGCAATATGTGGTCAAGAATTTCTTTCAAGCCGCAGTTAAAATAGAATAGTATAAAAATTATTATTTTTACTGTCCATTGGTTTTTAAATTAGGTTATTCTATTATCTCCTTCTAAATGCCGCGTTGGGAAAATAACATTCGCACTTAAAACATAACTTCGTGTCTAGATTTCCGTTTTTTAATATCGTGTCACGCAGTCCGTTCTGCGTGGTTCAAGGATAATGCACTGGAGAGAGGATATTTGTGTCTATAATGGCGGTATCCGTGATGATTATTTGGCTTGGCGTTGAGTAAGAAGTACGCTCTCGAGGCGTGGTAACTGGGGAGCGATAAGTGCCAGATTGTCACTCTCGACGATGACTGTATTGTCTCTACGCGTGTTTCGCTAAACTGGTGTGTGGTGTTTTCGTGATGGTATTTTTTTATTTCACTTTAAGCGGTGACCATATAATTTTATTTGCGGGCTGTCTGAAATAAGGGCAAACGCGGGCTTCCGGTTGGGTGCTATTTTCGGCGTTACAGAAATTAAGAAAAAAATAATCCAGTTTGAAGAGCACCAACATCATTATTCTAATAAGAATGTTGCATGCTTAACATTGTTTACTACACGTTGAAGTATTTGGTCTATACCTACGTAAACGTAAAATGTTGTCCATAGAAGTTTTGTATGGAAACAGATAAACTAGAAATGTTGATGAAAATCCGAAACGTCGTACAAACAACAGAAAAAATTGTTTCATTTATTTTCCTGTTGTTATAGTCCAGTCGCGAATTTTTACTTGTATATTTACACCTATTGTGGATGGACGTACTCTCTTATACTGAGTACGTTACGTCATTTAACCTACGTTTGGTCGTGGACGGGATTTAAAATTTACTCTTCGGATAAATACGAAACTATAAGTATGGTAATATTCACAAGGCGGGCTTTATTAAATGTTGAATTAACTGTTGACTGCCCATAAGTAATAACTATGATTAACTGAAACATAATTCACCTTATTTTTTTACTTTTCGTGGAAACCAGTAAGTCATTTTCCCAGAGGTGTAAACATTATTTTAATTTTTTAAGTTGGCCGAAAAGTATATTTATTGACTAACACGCCTGAAGACAGGATTATTATGTCCACACAGAGAAAAAGGTTTGGTAGAGTCAACCGTATATATGTTCGTATATGGCAAAACACCCGTGTAAACGTTGAATCAACCAAATAAATGGTTGCCTGGCTGATTTTGTTACCTCAACATGAGGGTTTAATCACGTTAAATATGAATTTTGTTAGACCAACAAAACCAATTTGTTACGTTTTGCACAGATTGTTCAGCCAGCAAAATTTTGTTGGATAAAATGTATTTTTGTTTCTCAATATACAAACTTACGTATGGTTAACTGTAACAAACCTTTCGCTCTGTGCATGCATTAATCCAAATAAGAGTCATATTTGTCTCACCAATTCAAATATGAAACAGGATGAACAGCTAGAACGTTACATAGATAATTTTTGAGAATAAAGTCACTGATTTTTTGTGAAAAGAAGTTTGCACGAACTTGTTTCACATCTGCAGCTTTGTTTCCTGGTCGTTGGTATCTGACTGCGCAAATGATAAAAAGGTAACTGCGACACCACACTTGTCTGTGATTTGCGGGTAGGACCTCAAGACGCTGAGAAATGAAAACATCCAATCACTAGCCGTGAAACAGAACTTCAGATCTGCACGCCAAGAGTTGAAACACAAGTTTGTGCAAAATTCTTCTCACCGAAAATAAGTAGCTGTAGTTATAAAGTATGCTCTCGCTCCATGTTTTACACCCGTGTTTTAAAAAAAATCTTCAAGTTTGTTGTATTTTTGTTCGAAGTAAACCGGGCACTTCTAGGTCATCTTTTGGTTTCTTCTTTGCGTCTTTTGCGTATGTTTCCGCCATACGTGTAGTTAAGGTGCGACACCAACCAAGTGTTAGAACCATCCCGTCGATTCTCACTCGAATTGTGAGTTCAATCTCAAGTAATTTAATATTAATAAAAAAATATTTAAATTACTTTTTTGAAGTGTTTAAAGGCTTGTTCCTTAGTTTTGCAGTGGTTTCGAAAAAAAATTTTATTACCACCTAATACTCATATCAAAATTTTGTTCCACAGTTTTGTAGCTAATATGTCACAATTTGTAGCTGAATATTTGTGTAACAACGTAATGAACAGTTTTTCAGATTTCGTCACCCAACGTACCACGTTTTATTGTCGTGAAAATAAGCCAAACTAAAGAAAATATTTTTTTCTAACGAGTAGTACGTTATTTTTAAAAACGCATCCGTAGGGTTGTGCATCGTGTGACTGCACATTGTCTGAAATTTTTTCAAAGATTTTTATTAAAAAAAATTTAAGTTATTCGCACCAAACTGAAAAAAAACCTAAGTAACAAGCCCTTAACAGCACAGAATATAAAAATGTTTTAAAGCATGAGTTTATATGTGGTTGTATACGGACGAGGATGTAAGCCCTGCCTCGCTGAAGAAACCACGCCCACAGTTTACAACTCGGTAACAACAGCCATATGCCGGAAACGTAATAGTGCCTTCTAGCCGCTTTCCTCCCAACACTATCCACCCTCCCCCTACATAACTCGTGGGTTTACGCCACGGCAGACATATTAAATCATCGCATGACCACCTCCCTCCCACCTCCCAGGAAGAAGTGACGGCGAGCGGGAACTTGGTTCATATGTTGCCCAATGTTTCCCCCTTCTCCCCTCTGGGCAACCTAGTTCCTCTAAATTGTAGCATAGCATGCCGGGAAATGTTCGTATGGAAAAAGAAGGGCAAGGGAGAGGGAAGGGTGTGGCTTGGAGACATGCCTGCCTACCGTGTTTAAAACTTCTAATTTTAAGGCTGTTCATTTGCTTTTTTTTTTGTGTTAAGGGGCTTTCAATAGTTTCGTGACTTCAAAAGAAAGAAAATGTAACAAAATGGCGAAACCAACTGGAATTTTTTTTTATATATTTTAAACACAATCATTAACATTTTAATTCCATTACGCAATTTAAATTAAAAATTACAATGATATACGCTGGTTTAAGTGTTTCTTGAAGTTACCTATAGCAACTTCATAAATAAATTTCACTAAAATAGAACAATTAGTTCTGTTCGCCTTAAATCAGAGTAAATTTTACTTAGAATATTTATTACATAATTTAAAATTTACCTACAGATATCTGTAACACTCATTGTAAGATGTATATCATAATAGTAACACAGCACAATTTTAAAATTTTAATTGTGAAGTACAAAAAACTTAATCTCTATAATTCACATAGTAATTAAAAAATTGTGTTGCATCTCTCTCATAATTAGATAGTTATAAATTAAATTAACAAAATTGTAAAATGCACCATAAATATATAAAGAGTGTTTCACCACTTGAAACACCCCGCTCACAAAGTCTGCCACCACAATTTGAAGATCGTAGGGACGTACAGAAAACAAAAATTTAATTGAAATTACACATTGGCGTGGGATATTTCTATAAATGTATAAGATAATTTTGGATTTTAATAATTTATCTGATTTCAGTCATTATAAAAACATAAGTTTCGTTGTGTGGTTTTATAAATTTCTTGAAATAGTCCATGACTTGTTATTTCAGTGTGAATTATTTTATTTCAGTTGGTTTCATTTGAGATGTGATGAAAATACAAATACAAATAATATTTAAAAAAACACTATGTCAAACAAACATATAATAATTAATATTTATTTGTTAACAAACATGATACAAATATATTTCATTGGGATCTATCTTCACGATGAAGTTTAGAGACAAAAAGGATGTAAAATTTCGTACAGATTACTGTGACAGACCGTAATGTTTGAAAAAAATCGTAAGTTGAAATTAACTGTTATTTCGCAATTGAAAGATGGAGGGGGGGGGGAAGAAAACAATACTATGTTTTTCTCAAACATGATCTCTAAATTGCATTTTTTAGGATTTTTATATTCTAAAATTTCAGCTACATTTTAGCCTTACACTTAGGTTCATTATTTTGATTAGTAGTCACTGAAACGTCTTTGTCATCATACAAAAGTTGATTGTTTTTGATATCTTAGAACCTTTTCTTGCAACTTGATAATGTTGCCGTGGTAGTGTGTTAATACCATATTTAAGAATAACTCATTTATCATCTTCGGCTCTTTTTTTTTAGATTGTATTGAAAAGTACTTCATGTATTTTTTTCTTCATTTTTTTATATTCATATTTTTGTACAATACTTCATTTTTGAATAAACACTTTTTGTAATCATCAAATGTAATTTAATTTTTGACTACACTATTTTTAATGCCTTTTGCTCTTTTTTTTTATATCACCTTCAATATTTATGGCATACATATTAGATTTTAATCCAATAAATTCTTCCATTATTTTACCATTATTTTCATCTTTCATTTTGCCAATAATGTTTTGTTTAATTGTTTTGTAATGTATCTATTCTCTTTTTCATAATCTGAAGTATCAAAATGGTTAATTATTTATTTCATGTTATTATAAAATATTTTTTTAATACGATAAATGAATGAATCAGAATCCATCCCTATTTATAAAAGAGAAGGCTGGCTGGCTGACCGGTTGATCGACCATTGGACGTAGAATCGTGAAAATTTTTGTGTGGTTTCCTCTCAGGTCGTAGGCGAACACTAAGAAGGAATTTTTCGAAATTCGACCTCTAAGGGGGTGAAAAGGGGTGAAATGTGAAATGTCTTTCCGAAAAAAAAAAAACGTCGATAGAGCTCGAACCAGATGGCCTATCATCGTGAATTTTGCTTTGATCGGACACACATAAAAATTCATATTAGTTAATTTAAGGATTTTTCGAAATTCGACACTTGAGGGGGTGAAATGATCTTATATGTGTTTCCGATTAACTATCGATATATATCGAATCCTTCTAGTCAGAGAGTTGGTTTTCACTTCAAAATGTTGCTTACATAAATACCCAAAATGCAGTATTAGAATTTTTTAATTTCGACCCCCAAGCAGTAAAAAGGAGTAAACTGTGTTTTTTATTAATCGTCTATATCACTGAAACACAATTGACTATCGTCGTAATTTTTACTTCAATTGGTTACGTGTACTGTCTGTGACAGGACTCAAAGACGTTTCAAAATTCTTTAATTAAGGGCGTGAAAATACGTGAAGTGTGTTTACGATAATTCCCCCATACATATCGAACCAATCGAGATATCGAAGTACTCTTTCTTACTTACTCAAATACCGGAAAATTAATTTCACGAATTTTCGAAATTCCCCATCTAATGAGGTGAAAAGGGGTGAAAAGTGAGTAAATTTTTTTCAATTAATCGTCTATATATCTTGAACCCAGCGGGCTATTGTGTATTTCACGTCCAAGAGACACCAGTAAAGTAGTCTAAAACGTGATTCAAGGGTTTATCGAATTTCAGTCTCTTAGAAGGTGAGAAGACCTTGAATGTGTTTTAGATAAATCTTCGATATGTATGGAACCCATCGAGATATTAAGTTTATTTTTGCATCAGGATGATGACTTGGTAAATGGCCGCAAAATAGTTTTAAGATTTTTCAAAATTCGATCTCTCAATACTGTACAGGGGTGATATGTGATTTTTAAAGAATAATCAATTTTACTTTGACTGAACGAGTTATCGTCGTAACTTTTACTTCACTTGGATACTTGTACAAATATTTAAGGTGTGAAATTAAGATTTTTTGAAATTCGACACCTAAAGATGTGAAAAGTCATAACATTTATTTTCAATCAGCCGATGATACTTATATGACCAGTAGAGACATTGAGATGGTGTTCGCATCAGAATGATGCTTGCGTAAGTACCTAAAAAATTAGTGCAGTTTTCTTTATTTTATGAGATAACTTAATTAAGATGAAAACTTAGTTTGTGAACTTTCAAGGCAAACTATCATAATGGCAAGTACGACCAGCGAGAAGTAAATTATACAGGAGTTTCATTCTACAGTTCTATCGAGACGCGGTGTTTTACAACCTCTATGAGCAATAATACTTTATTTTTATTAGGTTACATTAATAATTTCGACGTTACGAGGGCGCTGTTGTTTGTAGCTCCGATTTATTGTTAGGGAGGTTCTGGGGTCAAACTACTTTAAAGGCTGGGCAAATGTGCATGCCTAACACACAAAAACTGCAAGGAATATGAAATTATTACAATTTGGATGAAGTTCGAAAGTAGTGAAAATGGAATATTATGGTGTCCATTGTCTACTAAAGTTCGTGGACAGCATCAGCCCACATCTCACTAACCTCAAGGTTGGGACACCAAGTACGTTTATATTTCAGCGAAACATTATCCCGTCAAAATTCATTAATGCTACTTAATTTCAAGTGAAGGTTTTGAAAAACAAATATGTTATCGAGGGCACCATCACCAAAGGTTGTGACCGAGGGAAATCCGTATTAATACCACGTAAACTACGAATTAAATTCGATTACCCTCTTACATTTAATAGTCTGTAATTACTCCATAACGTCAACTTTGCTGTGACTATAAATAAAGCCCAGGCGAAGTCGCTGTTAGTGGCAGGGACAAACTAAGACTGCTTTTCGCGTGGACAGCTATAGCTACTTATCTTGCTGCAGAGTTAGTACAACTAGCATATTTGTCATTCTAACGCTTGATGACTGAATAACATATCTTGTGTACAAAGAGGTATCTGCTCTAAGTAATACACGCAAGCAAAGCCGCAGGCGCACTGCTAGTGTGTGCGTATGTGTGTGTATATATAGGTCCTATGCGCTATTATTTACAAACCAGAAAGTAACATAAAATCCTTGGAACCCATTTTCCTTAGACAGATGTGTGTGTCTGTGTATGTGTATATATGTATGTGTATATATATATATATATATATATATATATATATATATCTGTACCTCGGAGGCGTAAGACACTATGTCACAAAAATCACATTTTTCAGGAGAGCAGTTTGAAGAGTGGGATTCACTATGATTCACTAGTTAATCCGGCTGTTTAGTGCCCGAAAACAAACGTTTTTGACACAACACAGACTTTGTTTTGTATGCCACTACGAAGTATTTAAAACCGTGGCCATGTTTAAGTTAAAAAGTGCATTTTGACAAAAAGTGGACATAGTGTCTTATGCCTCCGAGGTACATATATATATATATATATATATATATATATATATATATATATATATGCACTATTATTCTCTTTCCACAAACAAAAAAACATAAAATCCTTGGAACACATTTTCCTTAGACAGATGTGTATGTGTGTGTGTATATATATATATATATATATATATATATATATATATATATATATATATATATACATATATATATTACAACGCCACCTGGTGGTGTCCCAAGGAAATACGTAAAATACCCTTTTCAGTCAGGACACAACCAAAGATGGCACGTGAAAGTCTGTCACCATCGTTCCCAACATAGCGATGACAGTTACATCAGGAAAAAGGTCTAATAGGACTAAAATATTTGCATTACAGGGGGGATGGACTAATAATAATTTGATTGCAGCTTTACATACAAAAACAATCATCTACGAAATGACCTGAGTGTTTTAAATTCTGTAACTAAGAACAATTTATATTTATGATTTACATTCTATGTCCTACAGAGTAATAACCTTAGCATCATTGCAAATCAGATAGCAATTTGAATACATTAAGAAAAAAATAGTTACATACAAATTTGTTAGCCATGTTAATTCATGCGAAATTTTCCAACCATTAAACATAATTAATGATGCCCTGAATACTAAAACAATAAGTTTGTTGTCCTAGATACATGCTACCACTATCTCGGAAATACTTCTACCCTACAGGGATCAACACATATCATAAAAACTTAAGCAATCATTGACTTAACTTTTGCACTGAATGACTGCATGAAGCCCAAGGAATCCGAGTGTGTCAATCAGACCACAAGGACGCCTATTTATAGGAGAAAATTAACTCCTTCCCCTAAACATCACCGTCCAATAGTATTTTTCGTTTCGTAATATGATTGTAACCACGGCCGTAGAAGAACAGGTCTGGACACTCGCCTATCTAACAATGCATTTTGCTTGACCCCCTTGTTGTTTGGCTGTAGTTCAAGTTACCGAGAATGTCGTACTTTTTGGCGCTGTTTTCCCGGCGGTCGGACTCAAACTCCGTCCACTTTTTTCCATTGTTAAATTTATAAAGCATATAAAGATTGCTGGAGCCTTTTCTCAAATTTGTGAACGAAGAAAGTATTTCATAAATTGATAAAAAATACGTTCTGATAAATTGTTTATCTTAGCGGAAAGGAAGTGGGCGGAGTTTAGTCCGACCGCCGTAACATCAGCGCCAATAAAACACGATATTCTCGGTAACTTGGTGAACTACAGCCAAACAACAAGGGGGTCAAATATCCAGGCGAGTGTCCAGACCTGTTCTTCTACGACCGTGATCGTAACGAACGTCCTCTATACTACAGTGGCGCTATCTACAATAAACAGTTCTGCCAACCGCATAAAAATATAAAGTCAGAAAGTTCTCGGCGAGAGACGGTCCATGTGATTTCCAAAACCCAATCACGGCGTAATGGACGACTTGAAAAGAGGCGGAGCTTCAGTCAGGTGTGGGATACAATTCCTATCTCCATGGATACCGCAGCCGAACATAACCTTCATTTAGCTGCTTGGCTTCACATGTCCCGGATGAGATGTACGTCAAGAAAATTTATTATTTGTTTGGAATTTGCCGCTTTTTCAGGAAACATTAATCTTATGTATGTGCGTATCTTAACCATGATATTGAAACAAATATTTTTACCCTTGCGTGCAAATCTATTAATGTGCAACATTTTTACTTTCTGCAATTACCAACTAACAAATCAGCATGTTTGTAAACAAGCTTTGTTTCCCACAGTACTTTTCCCCTTCGGTGTGACGTAAGGGGGCGTGTACTTCAAGTCGTCACTGACGTCACAGCTGACGTAGGTGGGAGCAGTGCTTGCTTCTCTCGTTTCAGTTGAACGTGCTTTGCGGTAGCAGAAGGTCGTGCTGGTCGGCGTAAAATATCAGTTAAATTGCCAATGCAACTTATTGGAATTTTCATAGCTTAACCTTAGTTGAAGGATCGTTTGTGCGTGAACAGCAACAACGCATAGAAAGTTCGTCAACGTCTTCAACTAAGATGAGAGAATAGTACATCCATTTAACTAAAAGTTGGGTAAGCAGCAAAGTTCAAAACAAGAGACGGGATCGTCTCAGTATACATATGCATTTTTTTACTTGTCAATTAAAATAAGAAATCATTTTCGTAACCGTGCTACCACCCTTTCTGTACTTCCCCTAACGCAAGAAGCCAACTAGGACTGCATGCAGTATTCAGTGGTTGCAGGAATCTCACGCACTCTTGCAATGCGAGTTTAGTTAGTCTGTTAACTACAACCACCACCACCTCACTGAGTGACAAACAACATGCCACCACGTCATTTCAGCAGCCTTTGCTGTAGGAGAGCTTCACTTCCCCGTCGATTACATAAACACGTATTGTATTAATTATAGCAACAACCTCTTCCAGTCTTAAATATGGGTCCGGATTTATTATTTAGCGTATGGATTCATCACAATATATTTAGGCAAGGCGAATGAGTAAAATAAAATATAACTAGGTAAGATTTAAGAAATGTACAGATTGTACACGTGTATACGTACGTTGTTACGTCAGGACTCACAAAAAATTATCTAATTTGGGTATATCTTCCACTGCATCGATGGTGGCGTTCAAGAAGTCGTTAGAGTGTCCCCGGTATGATCTCTGGGAGATTCCTAGTCGAATGGTCTGAAACGCAGCACTGCATTCGTATGTTGGAAAGGCCATATTTTCCTATTTAAATAGCACGTCCGCGCATCTACCATGAGTCGTACGGATTGTTAGTTATTATCCAACTGTTGCGATGTAGGTCGTAAATAAACATAAATATCGTATGATAAAGCTACCCGAGGCCAGGGTATCGTACTCCGGATGCAGACTTACGACTGGGAGCTCGTAGGCATCTGTTTGTCCCGGAGAATAGCATGAAATGTGGCCTTACAATGGATAGACGCCGGAATGAGAAGGGCGAGGGAAACAGGAGATCTCCGTGAAAATCCTTGGACCAGAGGTATCGTCATTCACTGTTCCTACGTGCGAAAATCCGAGGGCTGACCCAGTCGGGTATCTAACCCGAAACGCCTGATGGGAGGCGAATGCTCTAGCTACTGCACCAACCGCGGCCGCGGTAGGTCGTAATCAGATGTCTTCTCATCGATGGATTGAAATTCTCCTCAGTCGATGGGTGGTTATGTCCGGAGCCCTGCTGTAGCAGATAACGCGCCTGTTGTCCGTTTGCGACAGGTTTGCCGGGATGCATTTGGTTTTGCAAACACCCGGCGAGTATTGGGGAGTTCGGCTTCCGGGCTCGTGACAACACGGCCTGCGGCGACATTTGAGGAATCGGGGACGGAGTGGACAGTGGTTGTTTGGCGCTTAGCCTTTTTGCTTTGAGAGTCTTAAGCGATCTCGGCTGCGGAGATAGCGACAGAGACGATTCGCGGGTTCGCGGGGCAAGGAGCGGTGAGGAAGCAACGTAACGAGTGCGTGCGGCAGTGCGGCCGTGTACGGCGGCAGAAGAGTCGAGAAGTGTGTGGACGGCGCAATTGCTTTATGGGACGTACGAGCAGGTTAGACTTACACGAAGAACTATTGCTGTGATTTTGAGAATGTTCTGGAATGAGATATGCTGAGGTTTAAGAGACTAATAAAATTTGACGGCTGATTTTTGTGAGAAAGACAGAAATGTTACCAGTTACGAATATTAAATGTAAATATTAATTGATAGTAGTGTAAATAGTTGGGAAATATGAGTTCCGTGTTATCGTAAAATATTTTGACAAGGTTTGTTATAAATTAGGGAAAAGATTCTTTTATTTTCTTTACAAGTCCTTTCACCTGAACTAACCTGGCCAGTGGCGTATCTATGATTTCCATTTGTAAATGGGGGGGGGAGGGTAACATTAAACCATCCCTCCAATAAAAGCTGAGGGGCGTCCCCTTCCCCTGAAGAAAATTGTAATTTCAGGGTGCAAAATGATGCTATTTTAGCAGTTTCCTGGCCAACGTATTAATAAATCTGTAAAATATAAAATTAGAGGCTAGAATTTAACAAAGATAATCGTATTTCAAGAAGAAGGCAATGCTGTGAGCTATGGCCGTTTTTGGAGTTAATTGTTAAGCATGGAAACCCAAACATTTTTTGTAAAGTCGGCCTTCCCAGCATCTGTATTTAGCAGAAAAACCTGAAAAGACAAGAGGTTTTCGAAATTGTTTCGGGGAGTAGAGAAGTGTTAGGTATGTCTGTCTTAGGAAACAACCACGACCATTTTTTTAGTTAAAAATATCATTAGAAAGAAGTTACGAGCTATCATAAATGAACCTAAATTTTGAGAAAGCGGACTTACTTCTTCACTTCTAGAACTATATAATTGCTACCAAGAAACCACAGCGGTAATTTGAATGACTAGAATATGTTATTTAACGATACTCATAACCCCTTAAGTATCACTAAAACTATATTTCTAACAAAAAAAATTAAGTACCAATAGGTCTTGATCACTTACACAAGGTACAAGAAAACTACATTCAGTTGAGAAAATAAGACTCATGCCTAGGGCATAGTATGCGTATAATTTAACTCACTTTTAAGCAATAAAAATAGCATCTTCAATACAAGAGATAACCCCAAGGTAATGGCCATCTTCTAAAAATCTCTCCATATTGTTTAACGATGTATTTTACAAATACTTGTACTTCATTAAATTTAGTGCCGGTTAATTTTTTCAGAGTCAGTTTTGTTTCGTAGACAAGTTTTAAATCTCTTGAGTGGGTTAAATATCCTCTCAATAGAAGTTGTCAGTGGAATAAAAGCTAAACTCATCAGGACTGCCATGTTCAGAAAGGAATCCTTGTTGGTTGTCTTTTGCACTACCGAGACAGTCGTGACTTCGTTGCTTGTGTTCTGGTGTCCTGCAACTCATCTACCACAATCTCCACTGCGTCCAAAATAAATCTGTTGGTGTTTATAAGATCATATTT
This sequence comes from Medauroidea extradentata, assembly GCA_003012365.1. NCBI lineage: Eukaryota > Metazoa > Arthropoda > Insecta > Phasmatodea > Phasmatidae > Medauroidea > Medauroidea extradentata. The sequence goes on from PNEQ01055588.1 coordinate 37,701, forward strand.
GCAAAATTCAATATCTTTCTCGATATCGATGAACTGTTTTCCCACTGCACGTTGTGGTAGACATTCCAGACCCAGTAAAATATTTTAGCGCATTGAAAACTTGTATTTCAAATGCACCAGTATTTAATTAAAATATAGCTGAAAAAACGACTCGCCCATACTTAAGTGTGTATCCTTCACATTCTTTCGGAATAATTATTTCTTCGTGGAATTGATGGCAAGACACCAACTTTGGGAAGCCCAACTTTGGAAGCCTTACTTTAGGCATCGCAGTAAACTACTGTAAATTCTTATTCTTTATTTCTGACAGTATTCTTCCCATGCGTTCAGTTTTTGTCATGGCTGAAAAACATCCAAATTATCTCGTTGCAAGATCTACAAATGGCACCTTAATTAATTCAAAACACCACAAATTTGAGTATAAGCCCGATGCTTTTGTTTTTGCTGTCAAGTCACGTAGTTAGTCCTATTTCTATGAACGTTGTGTCAAGCCTTAGACGATAGAAAATAATGACTTGGAAAATGCAGACACAGTCCGCGACTTTAAACCATCAAGAATCATTATTTATGAGAACAGCACAATTAGGTTTCCCTGCAGATTGCAGCCCATCCAATATCTTAGTTTGCTGTGCCAAACCTCTGAAGAATATGGTCATGGTAAATCTATTTGTGGCGCACCGATAACCATACAAATGTTCTGTACTGAAATTTTATCATGTAATATTTTCCGGTAATATTTAAAACTGTGATAAAGTGTTCCTTGAACATTTATACTAAAAGGCCAAAGTGTTTCTTAAAGATAAAAGAATATACAAGTTGGGCTTAACATAAGTTTCCGGCGGTGTTGCCTCGCCTCGAGGAAAACGCACATCCTAGGTGTCGATTCGTACACAGAAAACAAAAACACGCTCTTAAAAATACATATATTTATGAAATGTCATAACTTTTTTGGGTTAGGGTCCAAAAACGTCCAAAAACTTTACTAACAACTAATGGAACAGCCTGGCAAAGGTATAAGCGGTTCGGAATAAAATGAGCACTCAGAAATGCCCTGCTTAAGTTCTATTTTCAGTTAATTCGTATCTTTCCGCGCGTAACGGCTAACGAAGGGAAATGTCTAACCTCTCTGGACACATCACTTGATGTTTCCGCATGTAAGATATGTTGTGCAGTCGGTAGGTACGTATATAGTTTGATAAAAAAAAAAGGTTTATTAATTACATAAAATACATTTATGTTGGTTTTAGTTGATTTTGTTTCAGTTTTTTTTTATTTAAATAGGGAAATACACGGAACTACATTGCGTAATTTCGCTGGGAACCACACAAGCAATAAGGAGACTGTCGGTAATGTTGAATTATACGTGTTTTAATGTCCCCAAGGCTGCAAACATTCCTCCGTCGCCGTGTTTAGTAACTCGCCCCAGATAGTCGGCGACCGTCGACACTGCACTTTACGAATATGCTCTGATCTCGTGCCGAAACAGTGATATTTTTCAAAGGTTAAATTTTTAGTGCTCACTTTATCCCGAACCGTCTATATGAGGCCTTTGGGCGTGGGTGGCATGAGCTCTTAGGGGGGGGGGGGGGACATGTCACCCGTGTGTTCCCCCCCCCCCCTCCATGGTACCCAAGGCACTGAACCTGGTTGAACCTAGCAATGTAAACAAATAAGATCAATAAACGATAATTAAAAATAAACACCTAATGCAAGAGAGTTTCTAACGCTTCGTTAAAATTAATCGATGAACCCTTCATTTTACATTATTGAGTGATCTGTACCGTTCCATCGTTTGTATTATGTAATGCATTGTCTATTGTATTCGTCTACCCATTGTATTATTTTGTTTTGTGCAAATGATGATAGGAATGTGTTAGAAATGGCAAAATATAAGCCGGCCCGAAGTTGAATTTTCTGCGTGTGCAAAAAAATTAATAAATAAAATAACTTTATAAATAGTCAATCGTGCAATTATGAAGACCGCGTGCGAAGTTTCGCTATTATCACCCCTCGCCACTGGTGCAAACAAATCGTTATCAGGCGGAACACACTGATAATAAGAGCTAGTGCAAGCTGCGGTGAGGAATGGGACATGAGAACTCTCTTAGACACGGTCGACTGCCACACGGGTTGTCAGAGCGCGAGGCTTATCAATCATCGAGAAACTGATTGAACACATACACCATCATCGAAGATAAGATGACGCGAATCCACTGCTATGATTTTAGGGCAGGCCGTATAAACGTAGCGAAACATTTCGAAAGCAGTTTTATACTTACATTTACTTATATTTTGAACCGACTTGAAAAATAGGAGGAGGTTCTCAATTCGGTAGATTTTTTTTTTTTATGTTTGTTACCTCAGAACGTCATTTATAAACCGATCTGGAATTTTTTTTTGTTGGAAAGGGGATATTTTCAATGGAGTCCCATTTTAATTTCATTGAACCTTGGATTTCGAAGATACACCAGGGGACTCCTCAGTACCTATTGGAAATGTACAGTGATTGAGGTATTGGTAGGTTTATGACAATCCAAGACTAGGTAACTATGGTCAAGGACATTCTGGACTGACTTGGACTGCGAAGACGCAATGGAACTCCTTAACGACAAACACCACGAATGTGGAAGGTAGGCAACGGAACTCCGTAAAAATCAAGAAATCTAAAAAAAAAAAAAAAACAATTACTTGTATGTTATTGCCCTAACAAATTGGTTGAATTCTAAGTAGTCTAAAAATAACGTAATAATTTTTTACTTTTGCCTGCATTTTTTCAGAGGCGATTTTTTTAAGTCGGTGTTGATTTTTTATAAAAAAAACTTTTTTTTCTCTTTTCTGCACACACGCTGGAATCACAATAGCGCGACGGACGTGACACGACGGGTGCGGCGCAAATAAAATAACTTGCCAGCCAATAAGCGTCGAGGCTTCTATGACGTCAGCGAAACAAATATCACAGACGCGACGCGAGTTTTTTTTATTTCCATATACCGATTACAGCACTTTACATAAATACTTTTTTTATAATGGAAGACATCACACTCACATAAGCAAAGATTGTGTGTGAGTGGTACTAGACAAATTAATTTCTATAGCTGCGGTAAATTATGTAAGAAAACTTGTCATCTGGTATAAATTAATTTGAGAACAAAATTGAATGCTGCATGAATAAAAAAATAATAAGTTTTTGATTGATACAGATTGTATTTAACAATTTGAAATATAAAGAATGTAAAAATAATTTACTACATTAAAACTACTACTTAAAGATTACAGACAACTCATCATCAGTTAAGTTATTCAATCATCGATCAATATCTTTTTTTTTGTTTATATTTATATTTTTTATATTTTTAGGAAGAATTGCTACAGTTTTTGAAAGCAAGAATGTGGATGATCTTTGAGAAATTGTTTTGTGAACTAAGGGAATTGGTAAATTTTGGTTTAAATGATATCGAGTAGGATCTATATGAGATAAATACTGTACTGGTAACTTTTTGTCCAAGAAATTGACTAATATGGTTCTAATATACAATTTTCTGATATTGAATACTCTCAAACGACTGAAAAGTTCTTTTGATGGATGGTTAAAAGTCTTTCTAAACACAGTTCATAAAATAACTTTTTGTATTAAAATTAGTGGCTTGATTGCAGTTTTGCTCATACATCCCCTTGCTAATATGCCGTACAGCAGAACAGATTGAATAATGGCTACATAAACCATTCTTATCAATTCAATTGATAAAACAGATCAAAGTTCCACAAATTTAGATATTGTTTTACGAATTTTTTTAGTTAAGTAAGAAACATTCCTGTTCCATTTTAAATTACAATCTAATATAACACCCAAATACTTTGTTTCCTCTACTCATTCTACGACGTTACATTTACAGTTTGTATTTAATTGACTACAGTTATGTATTTTGAGTTCTTGGTGTTCCTTTGGTTGACCAAATTTGTTTGCAGAAAATGATATACACTTTGTTTTAGTTACATTAAAAGAGAGCAAATTTTTGTCTAATATAGATTTCACTTTAATTAACTCTTCATTAGCTATATTAAAAACTGATGTCCATGAATCAGATGAAAAAAGAATCACAGTATCATCTGCATAAGATATTAGTTGACCATTTATATCTATGTTGCACAAATCATTTACAAAAATCAAAAACAGAATTGGACCAAGAATACTTCCCTGCGGGACTCCTGTATTTATTCTCATTGAGTTTCCAAGCTTATTGTTTACTTTAACACATTGTATTCTATTTTCTAAGTAACTGTTAAACCATCTGTTAGCCAACCCCCTCATTCCCATTTTTTTTAAATTTTTTTCCAATAATATTGAATGTGATACTTTATCAAATGCTTTAGCAAGATCTAAAGTGACACATAGACAGATTTTGTTATTTTCGATTGCATCATGGACAAAGTTTGTTAATTTAGTCAACGCATCATTTGTACTTAAACCTTTTCTGAAACCAAACTGATTTTTATATATTATTTTGTTTTTCTCTAAGAAAGCCATTAATAATTTTTGGACACACTTTTCTAGAATTTTTGATACATTACTTAAAATAGAAATTGGTCTGTAATTTGTGACAAAAGTCAAGTAAGTCCCCAACTTTATGCAAAGGCAAAACGACTGTTTCCTTCAAACGTTGAGGATATATCCCAAGGCTTAGACTTAAGTTTACAATATGTGCAATAGGCTTGCACAACTTATATTTATTATAGTTTGATAATATTGTACTAATCTTGTCAGGACCTACAGTATTTGAGTTTCTCATTTCAGATATACTTGTAATTATATCCGAGTCTGTGACTGGTTCTAAAAATATAGATTTACAATATAATTTTGAACTTACATAATTATTCGTAACAACATGTTTACAAGTATTTTTTTACATCGCTGAAACCTACATTTATAAAGTATGTATTTAACGCATTAGTGGCCTCCTCAGCTTTTATGGCTGCATTTATTACATTTCCGTTATTTATTAGAGTTTTTATATCAACATTTTCTTTTTTAGATCCCCAGACGTCATTTTAACTTTCCATATTTCCTTTGGATTACTTCGTGCTTCAGCTATTTTAGTTCCGTAATAAGTATCTTTAGCTATACGTATTAATAAAGTTAATCAATTTCTGTAATTACTGTAAGAATTCTTAAGCAACGTATTAAAAGGTTGCTTATTTAGATTTTGTTTCATTTTGTCTCGTGTTCTGATAGACTTAATTAATCCTATTGCAATCCATGATTTTAATCGTTTAAATGTCTTTTGTTTCGTGACAGTTTGAAAACTTGCTTTATTTGTTAAATTATCAAGCTTATTTAAAAACTGATTTGTGGCTGTATCTACATTTTGTTCATTCATAACACATTCCCAGGTTTCACTTGAAATTATATCAGATAATTTTTTTCTATTAATTTTTGAATAAGTCTTATCGTTTGTATAGAACTTCGGACAATTAACTTTGTAACTAACAGCAGTTGTAAAATGGTCAGTTATACTTGTATGTAATACAGCTGCGAAAACTTCGTCAGCATTTTTTTATTTTTACAAAAGAATGGTCAATACAAGTGTTAGAATATGATGTTACACGAGTATAATTATTTACGCAAGATACTAATACATGTTTAGCAAGTATATTTAAGTATTTTTCAGTATATTTATCAAAAACATCTGAACGAATATTTATACTTATATCCCCTATGATCATTAAATGTTTATCATTTAATTCAGAAACTACACTATCTAACGATTTTAAGAATGTTTCTAAACATCCAGACGGAGATCTGTATATTGCTAAACGTGACACACGATAGACTGGGTTGTCAGTTTGGCCAGCCACAACATTAACACGCAAGCAGACAGCTTCCGCGAGGACGGTCTCCTCTACATCAACAGTCAGCTCACGCCGAACAAAGACTGCTACACAATCGCTTCTGTTGACAGTTTTTTTTTTTTTTTTTGCTGAAGTAGGAGTTGTAGCCAGCGATAGAGTACAGTGAACTATGTTCGCTAAGCCACGTTTCTGTTTAGACTATAACATCAAATTTTACTGTGATATCCGATAGCAAAATTAGAAAATCATTAAAGTTTTTGCTTATGCTTCTAATATTTAAATGTAACACACTAAAGCCTTTATTAAAAACGTCTGAAGTCTCTAGACAGTCCAGCGTAAAAATATCATCCGGTAATGTTTGTAAATACTCACCCATTTACGATGTAACATAACTACGGTGTTTAACTGGTTGCACTTACTACAAACAATTTTTGAAAATCGGTTGCACGTCTGATTCTAGTAGCTGATTTTCCTTCTTCTTTCCTAACGAAGATCTTTGCATCACGAACCCACACAAACTTAAAAGAATTTTCTCTTGCAAACTTCTTGGTTTCCCAAAGAAGAGTTTCATTATAAGCAGAGAGATATTCGTTTATGAAAATTCTACTTGCAGGGAATTCAGTATTTATTTCAGAAGCTAAAAGTGACTTGTTTTCTTTGAATTTCTGTAGCCAATGATCTCTTGTCTGTCTGGAGGCTAGCTGCGCTATTATCGGTCTAGGCTGGTCTCTTCTGCTACTAGGCACCCTGTGCGCTACCTGAATGTCTTTTTCGCATATCGTTATTCCTACAGACTTCGCAATTTCACCTGCCACCGCTACACAGTCTTCTCCTCTTGTTTCCGTCATGCCAACTATTTCAATGTTCATGTTACGGCTGTGTTGTTCCAGTTCATTTACTCTTTCTTCTAGCTCATTCACTGTTTTCTTTAAAGCTGTGTTTTCTTTTTTAATTTTCTCATTTTGTTCTTGAATCTGTTTAGTTGTTACTCGAAACTCCTCAAATTGCTCTGAAATAAATTTTACACTATTTTCTAAAGACTCTATCGTTTTAATTGCTTTTTGCAAGCCCGGTAATTGTTTATGTATTTCAGATACTTGCTCCATAACAGTTTCAAATCTACCACCGGCTCCAAACTACTCACTTTTAGTGCTTTGCAGTTTACACACTTCCACGTGTCTTTTTTGATCCTAAGTTTCCGGAAATTTTCTGCTGTTTTAAGAGAGGTGCATTGTACATGAAAATACCGTTCACAAACTCCCGAGCACTTCACTATTTCCTTCACATTTGCTGCTTCCAGGCACATAAGACATTTACCACACTCGTCGGCCATTGTTAAGTAAAGTTGCTATATAACTGATTGAGTAAGTAAATATCAAAAACTTGACCGGATTAAAAATTTAAACTAATTCGCGAGCGCGTGACGTAAACACGTCTAATCTCTGCCGCCGCTGCTGACTGACTACATATACGGATAGAAGGTATTTGTTCTATTCACGTTGCGCACGCGACAAAGCTGAAAACGATGTTTAATTTTGTGCCCAAAAATTGGTGACCATTGTGAGTTGGTAGAAAATTGCGTTAATTTATTTTATGAGCATTTTTATTGTTATAAGCAAATAGTTGCATTTTTAAGCGAACGTGTAATTGAGACACGGGGGATTGCCAGTGGATATTGAAATATATTAAAAATAAACGGCCAAATAAAAAATATAAACACACATGCCTGTTTTACAAGTGGTTATTACGTAGTGGCAAAAGTAACTATTTACATTTAATGTATTATTTTTTAATTTGTTGCGTGGCAAAGTATGTTTGCAATGACGAGAATTTTTAGAGTCGCATCTCGCCAATCGCGTCGCATATGTCGCGCTATTGGAATTCCAGCATTACACTCAAAATCACTTTCTTTACCACGACACAAATTTTGTTATGCCAAAGAGAATGTTGTTTGGACACGAAATACTGCAAGTAGCTGGAGTAAAAGAAAGTTTTGCTCATAATTTACATAATGTCAACAAACGTAACTATTAAAATAGCTTAGTAGTAATTGTTTGGTAAGGACAGATATTTTAGAAAAAACTTGAGGGTAAAAAAACTTTAATCTGAACTAAAAATTAAATTAAATGTTTCTCTAAGAAATCTTTTTGAAGTAAAAAATTTGTAACACGAAGTGTGTTTTTCAAAGTTTATTTATTTAATGTACAGCCATATATTTATTTACAGCTGCTTAGCAATTTAAAAGAAATGCTTTTCTTTTCCGCAAAGAAAATGTAATTACTGCATGTGTTAGCATTTCAAGTGTCAAGAAGAAATCTTGGCGGGACTCTGTGGGAGCTACTTGAGTGTCTTGAACTTAGAGGAGGCGAAACAAGTTACT
>PNEQ01055588.1:46027-63715 GCA_003012365.1 Medauroidea extradentata
GGCGAAACAAGTTACTTGAACTTAGAGGAGGCGAAACAAGTTACTTGAACTTAGAGGCGGCGAAACAAGTTACTTGAACTTAGAGGCGGCGAAACAAGTTACTTGAACTTAGAGGAGGCGAAACAAGTTACTTGAACTTAGAGGAGGCGAAACAAGTTACTTGAACTTAGAGGCGGCGAAACAAGTGCCTTAAACTGATAGGCGACGAGGCAAATGTCTTGAACTTGGAGGCGACGAAGCAAGTGCCTTAAATTAGAGGCGACAAGGAAAATGTCTTGAACTTAGAGATAACGAGGTAAGTGGTGAGCGAGCAAAAGGCGGCGTTAAGTGTATTCATTATGCTTGTTCCGATAAAAAAAAGTTCTAAGCTGTATTAATATTACGTAGTTTAGAAATATATGCTATGTTTCAAAATTGTGTGTCAATATTTTGAATGGAATAATCCTCACATTTAGAGGAACAAAAAAGGTTTATTGAACAAAGGCCTTATAACGCACCTTTTCTGTACTACTGTACTGCATATCGAGCGAGGTGGCGCAACGGAAACAGTTCTGAAATACATTCGATTCGGGAGGGCCCGGGTTCGATTTCCGTCTCCGGCCGTCCCAATTTCGGTTTTTCATGGTTTCCCGAGATCTCTCCAGGCTAATGATGGGATGGTTCCTTTACAAAGGCAATAGCCGACTGCCCTACCAGCTCCTGTCATTGTGCCAAGTGTGTCGCCATCTCTAACAACCTCGCTGTACACGAGACGTACAGGCCACTTACCTTACCTTACCTTCTGCAACAGCCTGGATCTATAGAACACATATACCTACAGGCAACACATCTAGCTGTGACTGTACCTTAATATTTTATCAATTCTTTCAGGGATTTTACACCAATTTGATAAAAAATTGTCGAGTTTTGTAGGTTTTTATTGAAGTCATTGACTCTTATTGAAGAATATGAAAAACACAAACACCTATATAAATTTTGTAAATTCCTTGTAAAAATTATGATCAAGCTTATTGGTTAGTTTCCGACCAAATGTAACGCAATCAAACTCTTGTTTGTATATTTTCCGGAGATGAAGGACTCAGAAATCAAGACTTTGACGATGACGACAGTGACACATGCGTCAAGTACACGAACAGTTTATTTTTCCAAAGATCAAGTGAAACATTCGCTTTGTTGACTGTCGTTGAAAACATGAATAAGAACTGGAGTGTCCTCTGCCAATAAATTTAAGGAAACCATCTGGCCTATTTTATTTGTTGGGCTTTAATATTTTTATACTACTTCTTTTATGGCTGTGGAAATTATAAGCGTTCGGCAAATGATGAATACACTTCATCTCTACTTCATACAAAGAGACTGCTTAAATAAAAATGATAATGGTACCGTAAGCGAGGGTGACTTTGCACAAATGAGGTGGTTTTGGGACACTGTTGTACAATGTGTATTTATTTTCCATAATTGTCAACTGGGAGTAAATATTAATTAAATGTCATGTGGATATTTGTTAATTGAAATTTTTTAATCAAAGCTACCATATATGCTAAAAATATTTTTTGTAATGTCCCAGCCCCCCCCCCCTGCTAACGGTACTACAAATAACATAAAATGAATAAAATAAGTACTGCCGAATTTTTTTCTACAATTGATTTCCTTCCGAAACCCGTTGTTATAATCAGCTGTATTTACACACACGAAACACGTAAAATACAAAAGTACATGTATTCTATGCACACACACACACACACACACACACACACACATATATATATATATATATATATATATATATATATATATAGAGAGAGAGAGAGAGAGAGAGAGAGAGAGCTGTGAATAAGGATGGTTCCTTCAAAACATTCATTGATACGCAATTCTGCAACTTCCTGTATCTATACAACTTATAGGCCTATAGGCAACATATATAGCAGGGACTGTACTTCAATATGTTATCAATTCTATAAGGAAGTTTATATAAATTTGATAAAAGTTTGTTGAGTTTCGTAGGTTCTTATTGAATTCACTGATTTTTTTTAAACTGACATTGTAGAATATGATATACATTTTGTACATTACCTGTGAAAATGATGATCAAGCTTATTGATCAGTTTCCGAGGAAATATAGCACATTCAAACGCATGGTTTAATATTTCTCAAAGTTGAAGCACCCAGAAATCGAGACTTTGATGATGCACCGCCATTTATGCAAGTTACGTACAAGCAAAGGAAAAGCTGTAAAAATGAAGTAATATGAAAAACGCGTACGGTCAGGCAGAGCCAAGTAATCAGTGAATGAAGAGACGTTTGACAGAATGACGAAGTGGAGGATCGCAACAATTCCACTGTATAACGTCCCTTTGTGTCAGGAGTTATTTAAGGACGCGCTCCCTTCTGCCTTCTTCAAACACTCATACGAACTGTATACAAAGAGTAGCAACAATTTATGTTCAACAGACTTGCTTTCCACTTTGAGCGTGAGAAGTAAACTCTAACAACCTACTTTTATTTCTACAAACACCACTGTTGGCACCAGAAGAGACTCGGACATTAAACATCTGATTTTTTTATACATATCTTTTCCTGCAAACGTTGAGGAAGTGATTTCTTCGCGCGGGTCCTTCATAAGAAAAATGACGTTGCATCGGAAATATCCGTTTGGACGACGTTCGGTAGCATAGCCATAGGCCTGTCTGCATATGTAAACTAATAAAACACGTTAAGAATTGAGTGACGTGATGCTTGTAGTAATAATAGCCTCGGATCAAGGGACATGAGTTCAATTCTTTTGAAAGACATGCATACGAGGTGCTTAGACCCTATGCATTCTTCCGTCACAGGTATGGGTGCATTGATCAGTATTATTTTTTGCAAAAATAAAATACATGTCCTTGCAAAAATTATTTATTCAAGCTTAACCGTCACAAAAATTATTATGCTTGTATTTAAGGACATATTATTAATTTTGTTTATGACATAAATATTTTTACTAAAACTGACGATTACACAAACAATTCTAAAATTACCTACTCTAGACAAATTTACTAATACGTCCTTCCTTACTTCGATAGAAATTGTTGTGTCGGATAATTCTGAAGAAGGTTTTCTCGCAAAGTGTTCTGTAATTTTTTTTCGTGCCTCTACAAAGAAAATTCTTTAACCCCAGTAGCCAAAGAAATTCCCTGTAAAACTACACGGAATGCCCTTGCAAAAAAATACAACGTATACGTTTGTAAAATGACAAGGTAGTCTATAGACATATTTGTAATTGTAATGAAGAAAAATAAAAATTTTAAATACTGATTTCACTTTAATCACGACACTGAACTTATTTATTAAATCACTTTTGAACAAATAAATTTAAAATGTAATAATTTTTAAGAAAATAGTATCTTCATTGAGACACCCCAAGTCCGAATCTGCATCCTCGCGCTTATTTACCACGCATCTTACCCCCCCCCCCCCTTTTTATGAAAATTGTTTTGTGAAGTCGATCATTTCCTCCCTTTAAATGGACAAATTCAAGTGACGTTGAGCAATTTTTTATTTTGTTTGTTGTAAATTGTAATTGCGCATTGACATTTTGTAGTCAGTCAAGACCGGTCAAGACGAACAACACAAACACCCAGCCCTGAACCCAAGAAAGTGACGTTGAATGTAACTTCCCCAGCCGGGTATCGAACCCGGGACCCTAAACCCAGCGGCCAGAATCGCTAACCACTTGGCTAAGCGGTAGAACTCCACACGAGACCACCTTGACTATACAGGATGTCAAGAAATTAACAGCCCAAATTCCGGGAGATTATTCGTAATGAAAAAGTAAGCAGACATTATATGGGACACTTTTAAGACAAGTGAACATCACGGAAGATATGAGCCCTTGATAATGGAATTTAAAAATAGTGTTTGGTCAAAATTTCAAAAATTGTTAGGAGTTAAATCACAATTCTGTAGGTGGTGTTACTGTTCTTGGTATCTTTAACCTGCAAAAAATTCAGTCATTAAACCTTCCCATTTCAATAAAATAATAGGGGTGGCCACCCTCAAATTGCATACAATAATAATTTGCCGTTAGGTTTATCGCATCTCCGCGCAAGCTACACAACTGCCGAGCAGTAATTTACTATTATAATTTTTTTTTTTTTGGGACTTTAATCGGTGAACACGTTATTTTATTTGTGGTCAGCATAGTTCAAAGTTTAACACTTGTTTCTATAGTTCTGTTTTTTTTTTAAATCCGATTGTTATATTTTTACACATACGTGCCGACTTTTTGAAACTATAGCGACATAGTTTGAAGTGTGTGTTCTTTTCGTAGATATACAAATGTAATGCGCCTCAAGCAGTTTTGTCAAAAAAATTATATTCGCAACTGGCTGCAACACATTTCAAGCGCAGGTCGGGAGGCCTCTTAAAACCACTAAAGGCAGACGGAGTGTGTTGCTGTGAAACTGCATTATGCGTATTGTACGTCGATAGTAATATTTATTTAGTATCTTTCGTCGTTTAATTTTTGGTAGCTTTCCTTATCGGGAAGTTATTTCTGGCCTACGTTGTACATTCGCGGGGTGTAATTCAATGGGTTATTTCTTAGTGTGGGTTTACTGTCCACTGAAAAGAACACATTCGCTTGTTTTGAAGTAGCGGTGGCGCTACTGAATAGTGGTTTGAAAGTCAGCGGAACAGGCTTCTGGTTCGGTGGGCAGGTCCCGCCAATTTATAGTCTTCGTGGTGCAGAAACATGATTGTAACGATGCAACGGTAGAAGAGAATGTTCAACCTTTCGCTGCTGACACACACAGCCTGAGAATAATTTTGTACGGTATATCGCAAACTACACGGTATCGGGTGTGCTGATTGTAAACAGATATCACTTACCTGCTACTATATTTGCTCACATTACTTACACACCTCTCTCTCGCACTCTATCTCGCTATCTCGCTCTCTCTCGCTCTCTCTCTCACTCTCAACCACACTTTCGCTCTCTCGCTCTCTCTCACTCTCAATCACGTTCTCGCTCTCTTGTTCTCTCTTTCTCTCGCTATCTCTCTCTCGCTTTCTCTCCCGCTATGTCGCTCTCTCTCACTCTCTCTCGCTATCTTGCTTTCTTTCGCTCTCTCTCACTCTCTCTCGCTATCCCGCTCGCTCTCCCTCACTCCCTCACTCTCTCATGCTCTCTCTCGCTCTCTCACGCATACACACACTATATGCGTGAACCAAAAATGGAATATAAATACAAAGAAATGAGCCAATGGGTAGTTTAAAAATAAATCTGCATTTAAATGTGTTAGCTAAGAGTAAACCGTGCATTTTAAATGAAAGCCTAAATACAGGATAGCTTGGTGTTAATACAAAACTTAACCAGCGTTTATTCTTGAAGTTATAGATGGTTCATATCACCCTACGCATTAACCTTATAATTTGAAATTAATTTTTCGAAAGCGTGCGTTTTTGTCATTGGAAAATGTTATTGATGCCAATACTCAACTCTCTCTTAAATATAACGTTAATTAAACGCTAAATGTAGGCCTAGAGCTTTGTTATGTTGAAAAATAACGTGGATTTGCCACAGGTATTCACAGCGAGAAAATCAAAATAGGATGTTTATTGTAGATTGGATTTTGGTTAGCGCTTAAGAGTGAGTGATAGTCGCCATCTTGAATTTTTGTATTTTGTGTCATAACGTTACTTCTGGGTAAATTTTTGGAATTTAAACTTAACTATGGAATAGAATATGTAGTCATAGAATTTTAAGACACCGTAAATATATTTTCGTCGTTACTGTTGTTACAGAACAAATTGCTGTTAAAAAAATTATTATTACATTTTTAACTGCAAGTGAAGGAAAATAAAGATTTGTGGTGTCTAAAGTTATGTCAATATGTATTCTATTCCACAGTTTGGTTAAAGTTTAAAAAAAATGTACCCAGAAGAAAAGTTATGACACAAAATACAAAAATTCAAGATGCTGACTGTCACACTCTCTTAAGGGGGAGCGTTAGACAATTTTATTGTATTTTCGAGCTGTAACCATTTTTCAAATTGCATTATCAAAATTTTCTCTTCGGTAAAGCTTTGGATATATTCTTAGTAAACTGCTTGACATAAATAATAATGGAATCTTTCATTAATTTGCCATGCAGAATCATTGCAAGAGAATTATAGGTTAACTTTAAAGAAATATCTCGCAATGATTCTTCTTGCCAAATTAATGAAAGATTTCGTTATTTTTTACGTTAAACAGTTTACCAAGAGTATATTCTATACTTTGTCTACGATAAATTTTTGATAATACAATTTGAATAAAGTTTAAGGCTCAAAAACTGAAAATACAATAAAATTGTTTAAAATTACCCCTTGAGGAGGCTGCCTAGTTGAAGATAATTTGCTTGTAGGAAGCCTAAGAGTGCTGGAGCTGTAAGGGCGATGTCATAGTTAATGATGGTGATTTATCGCGAGAAAAGTTGTCTGTTTGCTAGGCTTCAATGTAATGTATTAATTACTAACGAGTCCTTATTTGACTGATACAATGTTAATTCTGGTGAGCTACGAATGAACGTCAGTGATTCATATGTAAACAGCTAAACCATTCCACACATACATCGTCCAGTCACAAACTAAACAGTAACACAGACGTGAAATAGCATGGCGGCTTATTTGATGCTGGCCAACTTGGCCGCTTATTGGTTGACCGAGACTGTTGAGATCAGCCACGTATATGTTTGGCTCCTGCATGTCACGGCAGGTTTCCTATTGGTCTGGCTGTCGCTGGCAGGGCAGCCACCTTACCCTGACTGGCAGTAGGTGTTACCGCCATGTTGCTGACCAGTGAAGCCATTTTGCTGGGGTGTGTGACTGGGTTCGCCATCCTACTAGCTATTTCACTTTTCTATTCATAAATATTATGTGGTCAAGTCCTGCAATGCGCCCGACACTCCAATGTTTGGAGACTACGCTAGCAGTTTGGCACGCTGCTAATAGAAACTCCCTTGTCTCCGCCCGTCAAACAAGGAAAATCACGTCCGGTAAGTAGGCCTCTTAAGGGAGGGTAGCCTAGATATAATGGTTTTATGTTCGTCTCCTCGTAACTAATTTTTTATGAATTAATTTTGACATTTAGAGCTAATCACGTCATGCATCAGCACTTAATAGATTTTTGAAAGTTAAGGTGTGCTTTCTGGTGTCCATGATTTCTGACGTGAGAATGGTATTAATAAATTATCACTAATTCCGATCTCACATATCAAAATATTGTTTCTAATAAATTTGAAATTTAAATAGGCCTAATTGATAAGACATTCTACAAAGGCTTACTTGGATTGTTTCAGTATAATTAATATTAAACTGATGTTACAGCTAATTTTAACAAGATCCAAAATTTTAAGGGAACATTGCTACCTCGCAGCATTGGCGCGAGCAAGCAACGATTACATTTTTTATTGCGCTTGACGTCACGTACACTCTAAAAAATAGTTTGTAAATTTTCCACACGTGCATATAGGAACGCTAAGAAAGTAGGTATGGTAGAATTTTTCCCAGACATCCATGGTAGCACTCTGAAACTTTTTTTTATAAACCAGTCAAATGTATGCTGAAGTTACTAGACTTGTATTGTAACAAGTGTAAAAGTTTTCATATTTACAAGGCGAAGTATGGTAACTGTCCCATACTGCGTTTAGGTTAAGGTCGTGATCTTTCATTTATTTCAAACAATTGCAAATAACTCGAATATTTTAAACCAAATGTTTTTAAAACATTTTAGACTGCTGTGTACAGTCATTCGATACACAATTTTGCCAGAGCGTTTTATAAAATAATGTGCCATTTGCTAGCAAAAAAAATTTTTGCTTCAGTTTGGCTTATTTTGACAACAAAATATGTGATATTTCAGGGGCAAAAATCTAAACATCCGTTTGGTTCATTGCAACAGGAAAATTCTGATACAAACGATGATATATAAGAGTTAAAACTGTAACAATGTAGTTTTGATATATATATATATATATATATATATATATATATATATATATATATATATATATATATATATATATATATATACATATATATATTATTTATTTATTTGCGTTAAAAATATTTTCGAAACCACTGCAAACCTAAAGAGCGAGGCCATAATTACATCCTATATATTTTAGGAAATTTTTTACAGTGTAGACAGCTAGTTCATTACGACACACAACTGTACGTAGTGACAGGGACTGGGAGAGGAGTTGGCCATGGCTTTTGTTGAAAAACCACCCCAGCATTCATCAAGAGAGATTTGAGATTTGGTGAAACCATGGAAAACGGAAATCAGGATGGCCGGAGCCGGGGATCGAATCCGGGTCCTCCCGAATGCGAGTCCAATGCGTTACCGTTGCGCCACTTCACTCGGTGTGCGATCAAGGATAGGGTTGACATGTTACATTATATTACGTGTGGGACGTTACCCATACACTCGCCACCAGTGATTTTTGTACGCCTCTGTGAAGCCCTCGTTACTAAAATATACCTTGAGACGCTCGAAAACATAATTTAATTAATTTTCTCTGCATTCTATTCCTGTAGCAATATTCTCACCTCAATGCATACATAGTTTTTGTCTGAAAGAAATTTCATAAATTCTAGAGAACTGGAAGAAATGAGTTGAAAATGGAGCAAGCAGCAGCAGACAGAATAAAAAAGGTTGTTGCATTAAAAATATCGAAGTTTTTTAAAATTTGAACTTCATGGTGGATACCTCCCTTGCGAGTTCACTGCCGCCATTTTACACAAGGATTTAAATGCTGAAATATGCCGGGTGAGTTCCCTACATCCTGTAGTCACAATTTTATCTGCTACTGTTGCTGGTGACTTAAGACGCGTTTTCTTCTCTTTTCTTTGTATCGTTGTGGGGTTCGTGATGGTGTAGTGGTTAGACTACTTGTCTCCCAGCACGATGATACGGGTTCAATTCCCGGCGGGATCATTTCCGATTTGTGTACGTGGGAAACACAGCCGACATTGCCATCGACCAGCAGTACCCCGAAAATTTCTGCCAGCCACCGGCAACGTAGCCACGTATCCCACATGCGAAAGATCGAGGGTCGACGCCGTTGGGAATCGAACCCCGCTCTCATTAGTGGCAGCGAGCGCTCTAGCCACTGAAACTACTAGATAGAGAGCGTAAACATTCGCTGGTTCACTGACCTGTAGGCTAGCCTGCAAGAATATATGTTAACTGAAGCAAACAGCAGATGCTCATTAGCTGCTTGTTTTTTAAAGTGATGTAGGTCTGTACTAGTTACATTTCTATTATTGGCTCAGAGACTTCCAGGAGGTGTCATATAAATCGAAGGCCAATTGTGAAAGTGACATAAACATACAGTTGTTGGAATTCTACCTTGAGTCAAAATGAAGACGCGAATTTTTCAGGTCTATAGAAATAAGCCAAGGTCCAATTGCGAAAACGTCACGAACTTACAACTGGTCGATTTCTAGCTTGTGCATAAACCAACACGCGAATTTCTCGGGGCACAAGTAATCGATTTTTATCGATTGTAATCGTAGTTCACCGGTACTTCTCAACTGGATAAGTAGTGTTGTTGATGAGGCCCCTGGGCACGAAGTAGCAATAGTTTCGCGAGGAATGCGAATGTGCGGGGGTGTATGTAGTTTGAGGGGGTGTGCAAGGGGGTGGAGGGCGGGAGAGGGGTTGCAGCACCATATGGTCCGGCTTGGGGCGGTTTATTTTCGAACGCACGTCGTAGAGTGCCCGGCCACGGGCCGCGCTCTTAAATTAACTTGTAATCGTTCACACAGAGGAAACGTTTTCTGCCGCGAGGCCCAGTGTAAAAGAGGAAGGGGGTGTATGGGGAGGCCGAGAGGAAGAAACAAACCGTCGTGGAAATGTCGGCAAATAAAATATCGGGCTATGAACTAAGTGGTCGGCCTCCTTTTCGAATCTTCTCCCGGGGCGCTGTATACAAATAGACAGGACTTAGGCCGCGTTCCGCGAAGCCTTATAACACTTGCGTTTCGTAAACCCTCTTCTAAAATGAGGATATGGTCAAAACTTATGACTGTGCTTACCTAACTTGAAACCATCTAGTTTAAAAGAGAAATCAATGTTAAAATAAATTAGTTTTCAAACCAGAAGTGTTATACGACGAGTTTCTTGAGAAATATTGTGATAGGAAGAAGTCTTTTTTAATAATAAATTTACTTTCCTTCTTTCCGTAAAATATACATTTCAAAATTACACTTTACATATCTCGTACAGCAATATCTCACAGAAATTTCACTAAGAATATATTTTTTTATTTAGTGACCTTCAAAATAGATTCCTCATTTAAACTTCGTAACTACATACTTTCTAGATGAGCTTTGGATGCACTTAAGCTTGTTATTGAATACGTACGGGACATTCTTGCGTCGACGAGTACAACTTCCACAAAATAAAACTTTCTTGGTTGCATATTTTTACGTATAATTAGCTGCCAAAGTCACAATTTAAACTTTTTTCTGTGACGGTTACAAGGAAAATTACACCTCTTATATTGATGTAATTTAAGTGTAATTTCTGAACCATTGACAGTTCAAAGACTTTCCTAAGATTTCTTAACGAAACTTTTTGCTTTTTAATAAGTGTAAGAGTCAGTTTTAAATGCGACAAAATATCCGTGTATTGCATGACAATTCATTTTTGTTTACTAAATTGGCCAATTGCATTTTTTTACTCTGGGAAGAAGATTTTCGATGTCACCACATGTAGTTACAGTTCGGAAAGTCGTTTACCTTTTTAATTACGGCTACACAAAAGCGTCAAAATCGTGCCTTTAACAACTTAGTTTAAATATGCAATGAAAATTAGTTTAATATTGTGAAAATTTACCCTTTTTGGTGCTTACATATTGACAAGAAATTGACAACAATGTAAAATAATGTTATAGAAGTTCCTTAAGGACTGTGTCTCACAAGTTTTCAGCCACCTAGGGTGTTAAAAATGGTCTACATTATCACTTGTTCAATGGACTTGGCAGATAACAATACGCTAATGTAACTAATCCCATGTGTTAGGAATTGTGATGCTGCTCCAAAATTTCCTGTATGTTTTTAATTAAAATGGTGGTTCTACGCATTTGAAACAAATGGTCCATTTTTGCTATATTTAAGTATATATATTATTAAATCTTCATCGTTCGTTCACTTCAAGAGTCGTCTACTAGATTGCGTTGGCGTTGTATTTACTAATGGTCCATTCCAGTCTTTGTTTCCAAACATAGCTGCACGGTGAGCTTTCACATAAAGGTCAGTTTTCTCGGTGTTACGTGTGTGTATATATATATATATATATATATATATATAAAGACATTTTACATTAACAATTTGTGCTGGACGCTTCCTGAATCTACCCCCCCCCCCTAACTGTATCAGTGTCTTCAGTGCGCGTCGCCTGCATATTAAGACTCCTGGCATGGCCATAAATGTTGTTATGGTTGTACACAAGTGTTCGTCAATTTATATATTTAATATTTTACATTGGTTAGTAAAGTTTTCTATCATCAACCACTTTGCTCGTTTTTCGTCTGCATATAAGTCCTGGTATTTCAACATAATTTTTGTAGGTTTAAAGCTATATCAACATTCTGCAGAACTTAACTTTTTTTTCACTCATTATAGTACTTCGTGTAATTTAAAAAAAAACCCTACAGGACGGTAAAGTGCTTAATACTCGTGTAGGATTTTCAAACTTGTAGAACTTGTTTCAGTCACGTAGGTCTCAGAACATATTTTTTTACACTGGTAAGCAGTTTGAAATACTGAACGAACAAAATACAAGATTTTACCTTGTGCAATACTTGGATTTTTCTTGTGAAACCCTTGGGAAATTGTAATTATTGTATTGCTTTGACAAGACTTGGTAGGAATTATATTACATACAGATTTGTTTTTGTAATATTTTTCATTAATCGAAAACTTTATATAAGTTAGTGCTGCTTTTGGTGGTAACTGTTGAAGTGCGCTCGCTGGTTGAATCGCAGCCCTTAACCTTCTAGAGAAATATGACACTGTTCGCTGACTCATTTCCTGACTCCTTCCTTATACCCTCAGAACCATGAAGCCTGTGTGTTGTGTGTGCATGCATAAAACGTGAATGTGCATAACTTATTGAAAAAATCAAAACACGCACATATGAAATCTGAGGCGAAGAAAAGGATGCGTAGGCCATATAAAACACGGGGGCAAACATCAAGGGATCATTTCTTATAAACATGAGATTGATTTTATAATGCGACTTATACTTTTATTTGTAGTATTAAGGTAGTTGTAGTTTGTAGTTCAATGACTTCCTTGCATAATTTCATGCGTTTTCCCTTCTTTGCCAGTTGACAACAAAATCCTTTCGTCTGTTTACTTGTCTGTATGTCTGCGTGCCTTATTTTCTTGTTCCCATTTTCTGCAATGACATACGTCCAAACACTTGTTCGGTGAGTATTACATCAGGGCCATTGGCTGGCCACTTCACGTTACGACTGCGATATAAAATAGTTCCCATAATATTTTTACGTGTTTCAGCTTGTAGTATAACAGGTGGTTTGAAGTGAGAACTTTTGACAAAGTCGTCTAGAATAAATATTAACAAACATTTAGTCTGCTGATCCTTCAGACGTTAACTTGTGAGTACGGTACAATCTAGACACTTTGTTTCTTAAGAGTTAGCGGACGTAAGTTTTTTTTACGTTCGAGGCACGAAAACTGGGAAGGCAATAAGTCGAATATAACACGTCCGTCAAACACCTCTTCGACTCTAGGCGCGCAGAACTAAACTAGCATATAGCGTTTTCGTAGAAACCGTTTTCCAACAGGACTTTAAACAAATACCCTGTTATTTTATTTGTAGAAAGTATGTGGTAAAGTCCAATGCAGGTTTCTATGATTTAATTTCCCGATCACGGTTGATATTTTCTCAACTACAGCAACATGAAAAAGTCATTTTAAGCACTTTTGAGGAGCTTGGAATTCATGTTTTTAACTATCGTACGGAATTTTTAAGATCATAGGGACGCAATTTGAAGTGTCTTCTTTTCGTATATAAACGCATTGGAAACATTTTTAATAGTTACACAAGAAAAAAGCTCTTAAGGTGACTTGTTTATATTAAAAAGTGGCAGGAAACTGCAAATTAACTGAATTGAAAAAAGTAACGAGGGCTTCAAAACTGCTCACTTAATCACAAGAGCATAGACAAAGGTCAACTTTACAAGGGTGCGAACTGAGCCCCCACCTTCTAAAGGACAGGGTATAACAAGTCCACAGCATCATTCTCTCGACGGTTGGATACTATAGGCTGTTCACACAATGGAGTATACTTATTCAAAGTCCTGCTAAGCTTGTTCTTTCAGCTAATTTGTATCCTTCCGTCACTTGTTTGTATAAACACCGCCATGTGACTTTTTAAACACAGCGAGATAAAAAGAGAAATGCCCTGAGCACTCGAAATAACTCGGCGTGTACATTCCACGGCTTGCTAAAGTTATCGTGTGAGGCCGCAGTTAAATCTTATTCATTGGTTATGGTTCCTGTACAGAGAATCAGAGTCGTAAACACTGCTTATTTTACCGAGCCTAGATTCATAGAGGGCAATACACAGGATATAATTTTCCGCGTTTGATGCGCGAAGACAGTGAAGCGATAAGGTTCAGTTTTCCACACTCGACGGCAACTGCATCGCTTCTATACGCTATTAGTGGAAAGTTTGTAGTGAAGTCCAACGCATGCTTCCAATGTTGTGTTTTACGAATCCGGTTGGTATTTCGTCAGTTACAGCTGTCTAGAAAAGTAGTTTTTAGCCATTTGAGGTGCCAAAAAACCTGTTTATAATAAGCATGTTGCATTTGTAAAATCATAGAAGCCTAGTTTTAACCAAACTGTGATCTTTTCGTAGATAAACACGTTTTAAAAAGTTTAGCTGTTTCGCGTAGAAAAGAATACTCTTCATGCGTCAGGTTAGGTATAGTCTGTGTCATGTAAGTGTTACGTATTTTGACAATTCACTTCTGAGAAACGTGTCTGTACACAGGCTTGCGAAGAGCACGCTTTTCCAGGAAGCCAGGTAGGTTTTAAGCTCCAAACAATGGAACTGTCGGACACATTTCTCAGAAGAGAAATGTCAAAATACGGACAAGTTACATGAAACAAACTTTAGTAGTATGCGATTTAAAGGTCCCATCAAAAAGTTCAGCCAGATCTTCACAGAGCGCAGCACTCTCGTGTCTTTAATGGCGCTGTCAACCAACGAGGATCATGTCTGCCACTGTGTCTGGCCTGGCGGAGCGGAGCTTGCTGGGCACACTTGTAAAAGGTCTAAGGGAAGTGAGAGAATTTTGGTCAGCGCTTAGGCCTAATATCGAGGTCTTTAGCGCTGGTGCAGGATGGCATGAAGTGAGTATGGAGCAGCGCCGGAATGAAGTGGTGGGAGAAACGGGAGATCCCCGAGAAAAGCCTCCGACCGATGGCATTGTCCGGCACGATTCCCACACGTGAACATTCGGGGACTGACCCCGCCGGGGATCAAACCCGGATCGCCTTGGCGGGAGGAGAATGGTCTGACCATGCGGCCACCGCGGCCCCGTCTAAGGGAAGGGGGTGGATACAGAGGGCTGCGAAGACGTTACTGGCCCTTCCTCTTGTCACACTGTTACAAGAATAGTCTTGGCAAAGAGAAAAACTAAATAAATAAATGTTCGTTTACAATCGTCTCGATATGGATGTGTAAACGTACAACTAACACTAAATACCCTGTTACGACCTTGTTACGACTTCACAGAAGTAACATAAACAGAGATAACTTGTCCAATAAATGTTGCTTACACTTTCATGTTCTACTGAGCAAGTCCAGGTTCAGACATTCAGAAAATAAATGTTCACAATTGAGTCAGGATTGTGCAGTGTTTTCAAATTGATCATATTGAATGGTAGCCCACTAGCATGCATGCTGTACTGTTTGCTTTATCTTCGTTACCTGATCATCCAGCGAATTGTGCGGCGTTCCAAATTCTGTTTTTAAATGAATCTGCAGTAATATTTTTCTGGCACATTAAAAACAAAAAAATCCAAAAGGGAAAATTTAATACTAGAATTTATAAATATAGCTCTTGTTTCATAACTTACTCCATTTACTATGTAAAATTTAGTTTCCATGAAACTATGACTAACATATGCATATCCGAGATAATATATAATGCATGCCTCTGTTTTCCATAAATAGCATTCAATTTCATTGACAAACATTGATTGTATACTATAAAAAATTGTGAATATACCAGTATATAAGTGTTATGAAAGAAATTGTTTTCGTACGAAACGTGTTCTTTTGATAGGTTTTGAAATGAAGTGGGGAGCGTAAACGTACAGGAGTATATTTTATTTTAGTCGTCACGTAATTAAAGTGCAAAAATATAAGTACAACTCTTAACTTGGGAATTTCTATACACATGATTTGACAGCGAAATTTATTTAAAAATTAATTTTAAAATATGTTCTGAAAATACTTAACATGATTAAAACGGCGTATTAGCAACATATTTTATTGTTACAAGAATTGCGTGCCTAAAACATTTCGATTACATTTTGTGTTACCTTCTTTTCTTATTTTTTTAAAGAAAACTGTGAGTTAATACTGGAAATGTTGTGATTCGATAATAATTATAATGTTAATCAATACAGTGGTAAATAACTGGAAATAAAGGAATGAGCAATTCGACATACAGTACATAAATTAATATCAACGAAACTCTTCTATTAGACAGTAGTTATGTATTTTATACCTTCGTTTTCATAATCATTGTCTTGCAACGTAAGATAATTATAAAGGATGCTTCTCGATGCCTCTCTAAGAGTAATATGATTTATGCAGATTTTTCTTCTATGAATAAATAAGTATGCTAAAAATACATTACAATGATGAATTTTAAAGCATATGCAGTGCATTTAGCTGAATATTTAGAATCTTAATATGTATGAGTTTTGTGCAAGGAAGATATAGACATAACAAAAATTATATATTTGTTATGCTTTGTTCTTACACTCACATGTTTTTTATACGAAAGTTCAACAATTAATTAGGTTCAAACTGCTATCATGGTTATATTTTCCTGCTTTCGTTTACTCGAAAGGGGGTTCTTTTGACATGTCAATATATAAATTTCTTTATTTTTCCGTAGTTTCATTTGCTTGTTATTAGCCTACAAAAAATAAATAACTGGTTTGTTTTATTTACTTATAGTATTGCCAAACCCCCTCATCCCAATTCCAAGTCTATTTTTCTTTACAGGTACGTATGGTTGAGAAGTGGTGTCAGCGGACACATGGATGGGATGGTCTTGGAAAAAGTAAAAGAAATCGCAATCTCCCTTTACGTGTACGTACTATTCAAGGTTTCCTGCTGACCCTTGTAATCCCTTGCTGACTTCCTGCTGTGATCCCCCTACCTACCTCGCAGCAGTCAGAACAAGTAGCTTTCCAAACTGCCATGCTGTTACGCTTCACCTTCCAGCTAACTAAACGCCTATTGCAATTATATCGGCTTTTTGTATGGTTTTTAAGCTTTGCGTACGTCGCACGCATGTGTGTCATACCTCATTCGATTCTTACACCATTATCCTGTAACATATGAAAAACGTGTTTTGATGTCTTTAACGGGAGCGTCGCAGGTGTGAAACTGTGTCAAAAAATTCGCTACGAAATTCTGGAAATTTTTTTCTTAAGACTTACTCTTAAGACTTACGGGGACTGGTAGTAAACTTGAAGATAGCTCTCCGTGCCACGTGTTTGAGTAGGCTAAGAGGCGTGGCTAAGGGCCGGGGGCGCGGTTCATCACAGTGACGTGTCTAGAGGAAGTCGCAGTGGTGGGGGTGCGAGCCATCTGCCTTGTCCCTTCCCCTATCTCATTGTAAGCCAATCTCCCTGAGAGGAAGGGTCTTGCTGATATACGCGACGAGGCGGCTCTCGCCGTCCGTGTAGCGACGCGCGATGGCTTTAGGCTTTTTGCCTGGCGGCGCGTGGCATGCATTTACTACAACTACCGTTGTTTACTTACAAAGAAAAGTTATTTCTTGAATATTTTATTTCGTTAAAAGAATGCCATGACAATACTAAAAACAATGCATTCTCAATGGAGCATTTGTTCTAAAATAAATAATAATAATAATAACATTTTAGATGACACGCACTATGATCTAATGTTATAGTAAAATTTACGAATAATCTTTCTATGTATAAAAATTGTAGCGTAAATCAAACTATTCCTATAAATATCAGCGTCTTTAGAAAAATTAAACACACTACGCCAAACATGGACACATTTTGTGTTGTATTTATGTATTTTGAATAACGTATTGTGAGTCAAAGGGGATAGTCCATTGTAATTTTTTAAAAATATTTTCCAATTATTTTTTACATCGATTGATTTTTCATTCGGGTTCTATGTTTAGAATTGTACAGAATTTTTTTATATTTTTTAAAAATATTTTTCTACAATTTAATGAGTTTTTATCAATTGGCTATATCGATTGATTGTTCATACGCTTGCTAAGTTTACAATTTTATAGAATTTTTCTCGATTTTTTCCGTTTTTTTTTATTTTTACGAAATATGATTGTTTACGATTTTATGTTTTTTACAAAAAAAATTAGTATTGGTGATACCGATTGA